>JAOXNR010050765.1:0-15472 GCA_028571225.1 Parsonsia alboflavescens | reverse complement strand
GAGGCGTCCCCCCCCCCCCCCCCCCATAGATAGTTTGATGAATGTTTTTATTTTTGGGATAATTTTGACTAAGTAAGTTGAATCATTAATGAGTGTGAAAAAATTTTAAAAGACCTACATTTAAACGAGATAGAGTATGATATAACTACATTTAAAAATTTCTTAGTTTACTTAAAATGACTATTGACAATTTATATTATGAGTTAAAAAATAATTTATAAAAAAAGATTTATTTTAGCAATTGAGTTAGACTTACAATAATTAATTTAATCACCGCTAATTACTTGGAAAATGACTCATGGGGATAGTGATAGAAATAGGTCCCTCCACAAACCGACCCATTTCTGTGCTCATAATATTGCAAGTCTTTCACTTCCATTTTTAGTCCGCTTTTGGGAGAACAATGCCGTCACATCATCCCACCTTCAATCGTGATCATCTTATCATATAATGTCTCCGTTGAGTTACTATTTCTTTGTTTTTTCTTACCTTTCAAAAGTTCTTTTGAAAGTCTCCAACGTCTTTCTTGTGGTGCTAGCTGTGGGGGAAAATATATATATATATATATATTAATTATTAATATATTTAACATTGCGCATGCTTTTGAGGGGCACATATACAGTTATTTAGATAATATTCTCATGATAAAATAAGAATCACAAAAAATTTTACACTTTTGATCACTTGTGCGTTATTTTCATATCATACAATTATTGAGAAAGTACTGTAAATTGTGGGTAAGCACTCGTTAAATAGGTATTTATTGATTTTATCTTATCCAACTAAAGGAAGAGTCGTTAAGGTTGAGAATTATCTATTACACGTACTCGTTACTCATCTTATCATGTCAACAAAAAATTAATGTATCTTTAAAATAATCAAACACAACAGGTTTTATAAATTGTCTCATTAGAATTTATTGTATAAAATACCTATTAAAAAGTTATTAAGAGTCATGTGATACTTTTTCATTACTACTACAAGAAAGAGTATAATGTGAATCAATATTAAAAAATTTGAAGCCAGTAGCTAATCTTATCTTATCTACAACACTACCATCCTCTATCTCTCCACCTTTTGAGATGGTCTTGGAAAATTAATAGGGATATAGGGCGCTGAGTTTCTTGTTATAAGTTCGTATATCGCTTCTTAAGTTAAAAAAAAGATAAATTAAAATTTTAAAATAATTAATTTTTTAAGAACGTGAATTAAATTTGGAGTAATGTAATTAAGAGTGACGTATAATAAATGTATAATAGAATATCCAAAGCTGAATGTAGGAATCTAGATCTTCTCCTTAACTATTGTAGAACTTCTCTACCATACTATAAAAAATAAAAACACTATATACATAGTATACAAGGGTTTTTTGATAGATTTAGGTAACAAATGGACCGAAAGATCTACTAGAAGATTTGCAGGCACTATTCAGGGCATATATATAATATAGATAAGACTGGTCGATGTTTTCAACAAGATTTGAAAATGTTCTTCTTCGTATTCATTTGGAGAAGATATACACTATATGGACATGGAACATTTTTTTTTTTCCTTCCTTTTTTTCTGCTTTTTGGGAGAAGCGAATACTTACTGTAAGTGATTATCGGTGGGTGGGAGACAGCCCACACACACTCAGCCAAATAAGATTACTAAATGTATCTCAACCTCGATGTTCAATTTGCTTGTCCTTATAAGGAATGAGAATTTTTTCCAAAAAGCTCTCTCGAGAAATAGAATCTAATTAATTAAGATCCGACAATATAAACTGTGTTTGAAGCATACGGCCGATTACTTCTGAATTTGAAGTGATGGGAATCGAACGCTGCAGCAAATTAAAAAGAATATATATATAGAGAGAATAGAATTGAATTGATCATCTGTTGGAAATTTTTGTGATGCCATTTTCTTTCAAGCCTTTTCTTCATTCTGTATATTCTTTGCCGTGTGAATTGAATTGTGTGATTAGATTTGAGTGGACACCATGAACTAATGGACCTCAATCACCAAACCAGTGACACTGCCCAGTACATGTAAACAAATTTCCAGCAGGTCTGACGAGATGATATATATTTTAAGAGAGGACAATTCATTTTAATATATATATATATATATATATATATGTACCACCTGGCCAGATAATGATATGTATAATTGAAGAAGAAGAAGAAGAAGAATCGACCCATCAACACTTTTGGCCGTGGAGGGGGCTGTTGAGGTGGTCCTCTTGCTTCTCACCAAAAATATCACACACACTTGTCATCACCTCAATTTAGAAAGGTTTGACAGCTAGCCTACGTGTTCGGTCAATTTGGTCAAAACCGGCACCGAAAATATTTCACAGCCTCAAATTTCCGGGTCCCTCAATAATATAGAGACTAATCTCGTGCCTGTTTAATCCACTTACCTCTTTCATCTTTAAAATAATTGACAGTTTTATATTTAGTTGATTTTTGGTGAAAAACAAATTTAGTTTGGGTTCAAAATATGCTAGATGAAAAGGAATCCCGCCCTTTTTTTGGAAGAAGAGAAATTGCTATTTTTTATTTTATAGGATAATAAATATATTATTTTATTTAATAATTTAGAAAATCTCGAATCGGTAAATTTGATTTCAGTGCTTTATGGGTTTTCCCTTCCAAGGTTGAATTTTGGGTGAATGGAATGGGAGATGGGAGAGAGAGGAAGCAAAGTCCTAGGGTGTGGGAAGCTTTGCTTGGTTTAGAAATGGAAAAAAATGGTGAGGAAGTTGGGATGGGAGAGCGGGAGAGAGGTCCCCTAATATTGGAAAGGGATTTAGAAAGGAACTGTAACCAATTAGGGGAAAAAGGTATCTTTTTATTAGAAAGGGAAATCTACAAGCCATTATCATAAAGATTCTGGGAAAGAAAAAAAGGAAATAAGGGGAAGTCTTAAAACAAAAGCCTCTTCTCCCCACCATGGCCATAAAAGAGATATATATTTGGCAGTCTCAGCCAATGACAACACAGAGAGAAGCCAAATTGATGCAAAGACATTCAAAGACCATTATTACTATTACACGCGCAAGTTGTCTCAACTTAGTGATGCGATATTCAGGAGGATCGACAAACAGGAAGCACAAACACTCAAATCAGCTGCTTTATAAAGCTGGGGGGCTTTTGGGTACTTATATCATTCAAAGCCTGTGATGCATAATTGTTAATACTCCTTTGTCCATATTCCATTTTTGAAATGTTTTAAATTTTGTAAATAAACTCGCTTAATTATTTTAAAATAAAGGTAGAAAATGAATTAATATTTTTCCTAACACCGAGAGAATGCTTCATACTCACAGGTGAGTTATGAGTAACGAAAAAGTTTTTTCTTTTTTTTTTTTAAGGGAGAAAAATCCCTGAATATATTATTTAAAAACTCAATAAAGTTGACCAAGTGGAGGAGATGCCATCGAATATAAAGTCTCCAACTTAGAGGCTCTACCTAAAACAAATTTAACACGAACAAAATTATTTTTGGATAACTCTTTGTTTCTCCAAAACCAAACAGACCGTAATACTATCTAGAATATGAATATTATGACAGAAAAAATCACTCCATCGTTAAACTAAGATCAATCAAAAATCGAACATGTCTCTCATTCAAAAATTTCATGATATGATCTATGAATATACTATCCCATTTTTTCATCATATCCTTAAAATCTCAGAGGCAATGAAGAGCACCTTCCTTGCTCTCCCTTTTGGTGTCCATATAAATTATGTGTCTACCATATAACAAACAAGTGAGTTATGAGTAACAAGAAGTTGCAAATAACAAAATTATAATATTAATAAATTTTCAGATAGAATGATAGAGGCAATCCAAAAAATTTCTCAAATCCTCCTAATTAATATGAAGGGCATATTTCATTATTTTGCTTATATAAAATGAACAACTTCTCCTCCCCCACTTATATTTCATCCTAAAAGACACATCTGTGTAAATATATAACTTATTTACTCCCTCAAATCCTTAAAAGAAAATTCCCTTTTCAGTCCTTCATATTTTTTATTCGATCCCTCCAGTCTTAAATAATTTTTTTTAAAAAAAAAAAACCTTTTATGGTCCTTATCATTCTATATTCCAAATAGATTTCGAATATTTATATTTAACTTTTAAAATTTTTTATAATTTATTTTGGATAATGTTGGACTTATATATATATATATATTTTTTCATTCAACCAGAAAAGTCCTTGTTGCTCTTGCTCTGAAAACTTTCATTTTGGATTATGATGTTCTTCAAATAATAATAATAATTGACAGGTAAATTATTTGTGAACCATCAAATTTCAAAAAAGTAGTTCATACCCCACAACATTTCTTAGAGGCATTTACGCAACTTTCCATTATTTCTTTTTGTTTTTGTCTCGAGAAATAATTATCTAAAAAAAATGTTTGATAACAAAAAAAAAGTCAAAGTTATTAATTAAATATAAAATTTTATTTTTTAAAAACAATAAAATTATTCACAAGAAATGTCAGAATAAATGGATAAATTAATCAAATCTAAAACGTATAGTATCTTTTTATATAGAGAAACAATTTTACTTTTAAATTTTAACTTCCAATAACCTTCATGTGTACGTTTTATAGGGGAGAATTATTTTTCAAGTGTATATTTTGTTGACCACGCGCCCAAAAGTTAGAACAACCTTTGGCTTTTGGGCGCCACTTATTTGGTATCACAGAGACATCGCAAGTTGCACGTAATAAGTCCAAAGTAGATGTCACATTGGCAAGCTTTTTTGCGGGGGGTTTTGGAATGGGCCCTTCGCTTTATGAGAGGGTAAACATGGAATGATAACAATGTGGATCTTTCTAATGCTCCAAGAGTTCACACATCCAAATCATGGATCCTTAGAAAAATGAAAATCAGAGAAAATTCCAAATTAGTACCATTATTTATGGGTTTCATGTAGCTTCGTCGGGCTTTCTTCCCTACTTTTCTTCTAATAAAACCACTAAGATTTTGAAGGAATTTAATAATACTTCTTCCCTCCGTAATTAAATATCTTTAATTAATTTTAAATTTTTTATTTAATAATATCAATTTATTAACTAAATTTTAATTAAGATTAAAAAATATATATATTCAATTTTAGATTATAACAAGATAGAAAAATTATTGTTAGGGAGGTACGGTAAATGGAATGATTAACCAAACTTGGATTGAATTGTGATGGAGACATGAGGAGTAGAGCTTCAATGGATGGTGGGACTGGTTTCAACTAGAGTATGCCTGAGAAAGGCCGGGCATGAACCTAGTCACCTAAATGTTTTGAAGGGGACCTAGCCACCTAATTACTTGTAGCTAATTTGTGCTTCTATGGACAAGACCAATACGGAACCATCGGGTAAACCATATGATCAAAGGGCATCATCTTTTAATAAAGAACAATACCATCTAGGGACTGTTTGTTACAATTTTGCTTTAAAAAAAAAAAAAAGTTTTTTTAAAATAAGCATTTAAATGAAAATGAAAATGAAAATGAAAATTATTTGTTTTGGCTTTTTAGAAAAAACAAAAGTTAAAAAATTAAATCAAATATCTACTTAAATTTTAAATTGAAAATATGTTTATTATTATTTTTAAATCTTTCAAGATTAAATTGAACTCTATTTGTTTATTTATTTTTGTTATTATTATTTTTTGTTCATTAGTTCATATATTTTATAAAAGGATTCAATATATTTTTTAAAAAATAATTTAAATTTACTTAAATATATTATATATTATAACTTTTGAAATATTTCCATTCTGTTAAATCTTGAAAACATGTAAAACAATAATTTTTTTTAAAAAAGTCCTTTAAATAAAAAATTCAAAAAATTTATTTTTTCATCCAAGCAGATTTTAAATGTGAAAAGCACCTATAAACTATTGCATTTAAACACAAAACAATTTAACTTAAGAAATAAATAATTTTTTAAAAAGAACTTCTGAAAAATTATCTTTTTTTTTTCATAGGTCCATCTAAACGGACTCATAATTCTCAATCTTTTATTAATTATTTGTGTAATTACTGATTTTTTAAAAGTACTTTTTTATTTTTATCTTTTAACTTTATAACTTGAAATAAGTTATAAGTGACTTTATTAATAAGTTATGAATTTGAATCTTTCCTAAGGTGTCTCACTCTCGAGTAATGGTCACCAAATTATTTTTACATTTTGTAATGATTTTCTTGACCATGTAATTTTTCTCACTCATCAACAAACACTATCCCATGAAAATAATGCCATGCCTTTTAATAGATTTCCTTTTCCCATGGTTTTGTTTCTATTATCCAAAATTTTTTAATAAACTTATAATTTGGAAGAACACAAAATAAATCATAGTTTAGCTAAGAATGCCGGACTGTTTATAGAATGTAAGAGTTATCACCATATGAATCATGTTTAGATGGGACATATCATGAGTAGTAAATATATACAACTTGTCAAATATGTGATTATTGAAGAAAAATACAAAAAAAAATTAATATATTAAAAAATGGAGTAGCTAATATGTAATCGTTATTGTGATTCAGATCTGATGCATTCTTACGCATCATTATGATCTCTGATATGTTGACCAGCACACAAGGGATTGAATCTAGTGACCAAGCCACCTTATCTTATTTTGAGGTGAGAAGCTTCTTATTTTCTAAATTTTTTATTTAGTTTGCAATTTTTTTTATTTACAAATAATATTTAAATTAGGTTTACTCATCCACCTCTATTATTATTATTTTTTAAAATTAATTTATCGCATAAAGATCTAAACTCATGTAAATCGATTTATGAAAATTATAAATTTTTCAAATTTTCATTTCATTTCTATTCTATACCTTATATATGCTAAGAGAAACCCAGGAAACATCATGAATACCTAAATATTTAAAATTTAAATTTTATCCACACTCTTGCCTTTCATGAACTGAATCTTATATATACCTATGGATAGCAGATGTAAGTGAAAAAAAAATTGTTATAATAATTAAAAAATAGATAGATACATGGATTTGGAGGTCCCGGTCCTCCCGGTCTCCTCTTGGTGTATCTATCCCAATGGGGGTTCGACACGTAACGATAATGTAAGAATGATTTGAGTGCTTTTGAACTGATCAAAACTTTTCGAAGCCATTCCACACAGAAAGCCAGACGTGACAGGCTCTTTCTCAATTCCTATAATTAGATAAGCATACCTTGTGAAAGCAAATTGTCGGGGTAAGATTTAGTGGGTTGCCCAGTTTCGTGCTGCCCCTCGCTGATTCATTTGGCTCGTCATGTAAATTGAAACGGTTTAAGATTAATTTCATCCAACAATTATTGTTGAAAAAATATTAAATCAACCCATAACTTCCTTTTTAAATCCATATTTTAAATAGTTGATCAAGCATTTGGTATCTTTTCACATTAGTAAGGCTAATTAGAATTCAATCAAAATCTATGGTCATATTTACAAAGTTTTACTCTTACTCAAAGATAAAGTTTAACATAAGATTTTTTCAATATAATGTATTAAAAGAGAGTCAAGCTCTATTGATGGAGTTTGGAAAGGAACTCCAAGTCATCTCAAATTGTGATGGCACTTATAATCACAATAAAAATGAAATTAAATCATCAGAATGGACTGTCATCCTGAAGATAGCTTCGATGCATAAGTCAGTATTCGATAAGAATAAAAATTGGAGCCATTCAACTTGTTATTCAATCATATATATCGAAAAATAAGTTACCTTTTAGGTGTAGTTACATTGTTGGGGTAAATTTCAATTACGTGAAAGTAGATATTTAGATAATTGTGAGATCTATCTAGTCAATTGCTCATAGAATAGTGGAATTTCCATAATGTAAGGTAACTTGCCATGCAAGTCTTTGGTGTAAGAGCTATGAGCTCGTCGCCCATGACTTATGAACCAACGTCACAACCTTCTAGTGGGCCTCGAAGGTCTCGATGAGCTTCTTTAGAAAGTCATGATGAGTGATTTTAAAGCTTATAATGTGTGTTAAGAGTCATAGACATTCAATCATGACATGGAAGGTACATGAGATGAATCGAAACTTACTGGATTGAAGGTCGCAGTCTAGTGACACCTTTCATAAGCTCATTGAAGGTCGGTGACCTAAGAGGTCGCTAACTCCCCTTTAGTAGAATTGGATCGAATCTTTTATATTCGGGTCGATATTCGAGCTTATTTTTGTCGAAATATTCTTGTTGGTATCCGTTTCACCCATCATTATCCCCCTTTAGGTCCAACAAACTTGTAGATTGTGGCACCTAAATCCTTGTTTCTAAGCTCTCAAGAGTCAAGACCTTTTTTGTAAGAGCTAGTTTCTTGCCCTTTCAGTTTTGGCAGTTACTCATTTTCCCAAGGAATGTTCCTTTTTGGAACTGAAGATATCCCTTGTTTCATATGAATAGAAACACGTGAGGGTATTTGGAATTTACTAAACTCTCATTCTTGCAAACAAATTTCCTCCTCGCAATCAAGTTATTTAATCTGCGAACTTTCAAGCCTCCAAGCTCTGTTCTTCTTTGGTGCTTCAACTGAAAAAATCGTTCTCTCCACCCTTCTTTGCAATGTTTCTAGCTTCTAATCAACAAGTCTTCTTCTTTTCTTCCTTTTATTTCAGCTTCTTTTAGTTTTTTGAAAAGATCATGTCTTCTCGTAGGTCTCTGAGCCCTACTCCTTCCGAACAAGTATGCACTTATACTCGAACTCCTTCCTCTTCTTCCGCTACTCAATTCGCCCCTCTACTATTAGGACTATCCCCAACCTTGAAAATGAGGTCTACTACATCCCCTATTTGATCGAGACTGCTTAGGATGAGTATGATCCTTCCGACCTAGAAATTTTCTCCCTTAAACCCAATTCCAATGTCTCTAAAATCAATGGACATGTTAAAAATCGAGGCTTAAACAAGGGTGATATCAAATACGCTTCAGAGGACAAGTGTCCTAATGATAACAAGGAGGGTTATATAGTCCTTCATGAAACCAACTGAAGGGTTGGCATGTTTCTTCCAAATATTCATCCTTTGTTTCTTAATATTACCTATTTTTGGCTATTTCTTATTGCTCAATTGTCCCCTAACGCTGCCAGGATTGTGGTCGGTTTTATCGCTACTTGTTACTTGTATAAAGTCTCAATGTCTTTAGAGCTTTTCAGATGCTTTTTCAAAGTAGGAATTTCCACTGCACCTTATAGTTCTGGTCTTGATTATCTCCAGTTTAATTTGCATCATAGGGATAAGCTTGTAGGTTCCTTTCAGTCTTCAGGTGATCCATGGAAAGATTCTTACTTCCATGCTAGACCCTCCGTCGATGTGTGTGTATGAGAGAAAACTTCTACTTATAATGTTCTTCCAACCTAAGATTTTTTCAAGATAATGTATTAAAAGAAAGTCAAACTCCATAACCTCAATTAGGCATTAATAAGTCACTTACCACTTATTACTAGTTACAAGATTAAAATTTGTCACTTAGACTTTGTGAAGTTTCTCATAATTTCTAATCAAAAAAAAATTAATAAATTATTATTTAATAAGATTTTTTTTAATCATAATAATTAGTTCCTTTGGGAATAAACAGTGAGTGGGGTGGCGAGCGCGCAAACAATAGGTTTCGAGTCTACAACCTACCAATACCATCTTGAATAAGCGGAATATTATGGTACATGTAAACTGATCCAAACACCAGCTATATTAAAAAAAAAAAAAAGAATAATAATAAAAAACAGAACAATTATTGCGGTATTAAATTTTAGTTTGTAGTTTAATCCATATACGACGTAATCATGATTGGTCAGTTAGAACGAACAATATCAAAACTCATAGCCATTTTATTTTGTTTTGTTTTGTTTTGGTAATTAGGTACATTCTTTTTGACATTCCAAGTTCCTTGTCTGAATCGATGGTTATTATTATTATTATTATTATTGCTGATTAATCCTTAGCCCATTGTTTTCATAGTCTAAGATTATTCTTCTATGCAATGTACTTTGAAAACTACCCACCTAGATGCGTGTTCTGTTGGATCAAAATAACAGGAGTAGTATAATTCTCCCATCATTTACAACTAAATATTTTATTTTCATTTTGTGTTGTTTAATAGCATTAATATTAAAATTGAATATCTTGTTTTTTGAAATAAATAAATTTTTTAATATGATGTCTAATTAATTATTAGTTTTTCTAATTTAAGGATTTTTATATTAATTATCGAAAAAATCTTACCATTAATTAGGATAAAGTGATAACTTTATAAAACGTAAATGCATTTCTTACTTTTTTATCAATTAAAAACTCCGACATTTATAAGTCTTAGACGAAGTGAATCCCAAGTATACTTCTTCTTCTTTTTTTTAACGTCAAAGAAATTTGCAAAGAAAAGTTTAATATAGGTGCACTCCACATATATTTTGCATGCTTTTCTTTATTTTTCTTTTCAGGAAAAAAGTTTCTTATAATATTTTCTAATACTTTTATTTAATAATAGGCCAAAGAGAAAGGTCTCGCTTTATCACATTTTTAAAAAAACGGAAAAGAAACAAAACAAAGCATTGCTTTTTTCATTGATTTTTTTTCTTTTGAGTACAATACTAGTGAATCTTATAGCATTATTATATGGCCCATAGAGAAAGACATTGCTTTATAATTAAAAAAAGGATTTTTGATCTATTTGGTCCCTCATATTTAGATCAAAGTATAATTTGATTCCAAATGTTCTTTTTCAGTTGCTATGGTTCCTCACGAGATTACAATCATCCCTTTTGGTCCAAACTGTCATTCTCTAACAAATAACAGTGTGAAACTGTCTCGTGACCAATTCTTGATAGATTTAAAAGATAAAAGTATTAATTATAATTTTCTTACTCAAAATCCAACTCAAGATATTGAAAAAGAAAAGAAAAATCTGATTACTTTTGGATTACCTGACAAATTAAATTAACATAAAATACTCAAATCTAAATTATCAAAGAATTTAGATTCAATCATAATTCAAATTAACTCTAAATTTGAAATCAACAATTGACATTTTTACCTTCATTTTTATATTAGCCACGTTGTTAGTTCGACACTGTAACTTGCTAGAGAATGACATTTCGGTTGATCATAATATAATGAAGGATTTTGACGGCTGAAAAAAAAAACATTTAGAATCAAATTATAATTTGGTCTAAATATAAAGGATCAAATGGGTTAAAATAATTATATATATATAAAAAAAAAAATGCATAGCATAAACTATTCCTTTCTTTTCTTCTCCCTTTACCTCTACTTGTGAAAATTCTAGGTTGTGGGGATTAAAATTTGACTACCCAAAGTCTGATAAGAATTTTGGGAATCTGGTGGTGACATTTATATATTCCTTATTTCTGCTTATGGAGAAGAATGAAAAGGTTTGGACATCACAATAAATGACGGTAAGATGCAGACCAAATGGTCTGTTTTAGGAACCCATCTTGAGAGAGAATATATACCATATGAGTTAGATTTTTTCTAGAGTCCATTTTTGCCATATGTCTATATTTCACTCAAACTAATATATATTTTTCACCCTTTTCTTTTGGGAAAAAAATTAAGTAAATTGTTCCTATGATTAGAAAGTGACCTATTAGCTACCGGATGCCACTCAAAATAAATTTGTTCTTTAGAACTGAAAAAAAATAAATAAAATTATGAAATAAATGTTACAAGTCAAAATTTAATCCTAACTAAATTAGTTATATGGAAAGGTAGGTTAAATATCGGAAAGCGATACATCTATGGTACTGATCGGACGAATCAAACCAAAAACCGACTTAAATACCATTACAAATAAAAAAGAAAAGTAATGTCAATTATATATTAATATAAATAAATAAAAATTAACACGTATATATATATATATAAATTGAGTCAAATAGCGCTATAAATGGAAAGTGGGGTATCCGTCATACCAAAAGTAATAGGGGAAAAAGAGAAAAAAGCAGAAACATAGACTTGTTTTTGAGAAAACCACGTTTCCAAAAAAAAAAAAAAAGATATGATAGAGAGAGGCATCTAAAGGGGACCAAAAACAAATTGAGGGGTCAAAATCAGCCCTTTATGCCAATCTCAGAAGGGGGGGGAACGGAAGTCATCCCAATTTAGATTTTAGCCCTTTCCTAATTAGCCATTTGGACCGGTCCCGTGTGTTTGTGTATTTGCAATTTCAAACTCTTATCTTTTCAAAGGGAATAATCAAATGCTGACCAAGAAAGTTTTGTTTGTAAAATAGATTAGATATTATCCATTGCTTTTATATATGGATTTTCATAGCCTTTATCTTTTTTGAATTACTACACCTTCTTGTGTCAAAAATAGAAGTATTCATTTCTTTATCAGAGAATAATAATAATAACTACACTTACATGGTTTTCTTTTCAATTTATTTTTAAAAAAATTAATTTGATAATTTGAGATCATTGATAAAAAAAAAAAAAAAACTATTAATTAATACTTATATAAAGTTATTAGTTTGACCGAGTTAGAGTTAGATTTTTTTAATAAGAAAGAGAGGGAGAAGGAAGATAGAATTTTCAGTTTTAAAAGTAAAATATAATATATATGTTTGGCTTGGCTTTATTTTATCTTTATTTATGCTTTCTCTTTCCTCCACCTTATCACATGCAAGCTTTAGCAAAAATGAAGCAGAATTGACCTTTCCGTTCGTTCTTCTCTTCTCTCTAATGACTAATCTCTCTGCTTTAGAATAGAAAGCTCATTTTTACGACTCGGAAAAGCTGGACAGTGACTGCAGTGCTATTATAAATGGGCCCATTTTGCTTATTCAGTGGACACCGCATATCTCTCCCTTTCTCTCTCATATAATACACGCTTACACAGCAACCCCAACTTCCTTTTTTGAATTAAATCTCCACGGTCCACAATCCCTGTTAATGAATGCCCAATTCCTTTTTATTTTTTATCTATGCATTCTCTACCAAAATTTGATAAATATTATAAAAAAAAAAGAGGTTTAATTTAATCTAATTTTTAATATAACAATAATTTTAATTTCAATTAATTTATGATATGAGACAACAATTCAACTAGAGGAAATATATCAATTTTTGATAATAATAAATTATAAAAGAATTTGAAATACTCATATGTTATTGGTCTAATTATATATCAAAATATTATTTTTTTTAAACTTTACATATTAAAAATATTTTTCGCTACGGGACATTTCGATGGGTGGAATATATAATTTTATATTAGCATCAATGAGTTGTTTATCAATTATACAAAATTATTAGATTAGAATAGGTTTGTCAAATTTTTATATTAAAATAATTTATTTTAGAGCAGACAGTTGTATAATTTTAAAGGACTTAATTACGATTAAATTAACTTAAGAATTTTTGTGAATGAACAAATTGTTTACTAAATACACTCCTTTTACCCCGCCCCTCCTAGTCGATCGCCGAAGTCAACTCTTGCAACTAGTTTGGGAGTTTTAAGGGAAAGAGAAAGTTTAGGTAAGGGGAAAAGTGAAAAGAAGGGAAGTTGTATTTTAGGTCGTTTGAAAGTCTTACGATGAAAAAGAAAGAGAATTGCTTTTTTTTTTTCAGAATTTGGATTGATTTATTATTTAAAGGTGTGATTTTACAATAATAACCTCACTCAGATATGATATTTCATCTGTTCAAAATTAAATGTCCCGTTTTGACCTTTACATTTTTTTAAAAAAATTTGATTTAGTTCATTAACACATTACATTGTCCATTTTCCTAATAAATTTTTTAGGAGATATATAATTACAAACAATCCGAAATGGAATATGAAACATTCATTTCGAGATAGACAGAGTGTAAAATAAAAAGAAATGATGAAGGGGTATTAGAGAAATTTTACAAAAGTTTCATTTAACTGTGTTCTCCATATGTATGTTTCTTCCCACTTCCGGATGGATGCCAAATCACCCGCAGGAGTGATCTTCCTTCTCTCTATCTCTCACCCTTTCTCTTCTTTTCTTTCACAAAACACTCCCAAACAAAATCTATTGTTGCATCTTCCTCCCAAATCCATTCTCTTCTCTCCGAATCTCTCCTCCATACTAGGCATTGCTATTGAGGGAGTATCCTCTGAACAATTTTTTTTAGTGTTTTTCTTCTTTTTTTTTTTTGCTAATTAAGTGCTTTTCTATTTGTAACCTAAAAGATTGCCGGTTTGGATAATATTTTTATTTAAAAATTGTTCAAATAATTTGGCATGTAATAATTTAATTTCAAGTGTTAAATATATTAAAATATCATAAACAAATTCAAGGATGTGCAAAAATTAATTAAACATATTTTAGAATATATATTAAACCAGTAATGTAAAATCCTCCGTTAAGACTTTAAAGAATATTACAATGTAGTCGGTTCTTACTTTTCAAGACATGTTTTAGGTCGACTAATATTTTTATACTGTTAAAAATAATTTTTAAAATACTATTTTAGATTTTAATACTCTTTTCGTCTTTAATTATAATTCACTTAATTTTACTATTCTTTTGTCCTTTATTATAAGTTGTCATAGTTTGTTTAATGGAAGATATTTAATTATTTTTTCTAATATTACATACACACACACTCTCTCTCTTCATTCTTAATGTTTTTCTCAAATAGGGACATTTCGGAAAAAAAAAATTTACCTTAATATTGATAAAATGACTATGAATAACTCATAATTAGGGATACAAAACACTTTTAAGGTCCACTTTACCAATAAAGAAAGAAAAAATCTTCTTATTTTAACCTCTTAAAACTAAACTTTTAAAATAAATAATATTCCTTCATAATCAAAATTTATAATTTTAATTCTACATAATTTTATTATTTTCTTCGACGTTATGCAAGTTGTTGAATTATCTTTATCATTAAGGTTTTTTTCCACCATATAATTATGTAACTTTAAATTTTTTATCAACTTTTATGCTTAAACTTTAAAATGATATGTCGTAACTGTGACTTTTCAAAATTAATTCATCATGCTTGTTCATCAAGAAGTCTTGTTATGTGACCTTGCATCTTGAACTAAACTTCGAGAGAGCTATCTATAATAATCTTGAACTTCAATTTAATTTTTTAAAATTTTCTTACAACCTTTAAAAATTGTGTTTTTTGTTTTGATGTTACCCAGAACTTAATGATAATGAAAAGTCCTTCGTCACTTGCAGACTTATGATTTCTTCTAATTCCTTTCTAATGGATAAGTTAGAGAGAGAATTTCAACGAGGTAGAGAGAGCTATAGGAAATATGAAAATAGTTAGCTCCTTAATCATCTTAAGAGCATATATATATACGGATTTGTTAAGGTGTGCTGCCTTATGCGCTCCAACCGCTACCGTAACGGAATTTTTGCTCCGCTTAATTGGCTGCATGAGAAATGTAGCAAAAATTCCGTTACGGTAACGGTTGGAGAGCTCCGGAGCGCACCTTAGCAACTCCGTATA
>JAOXNR010050754.1:0-17834 GCA_028571225.1 Parsonsia alboflavescens | reverse complement strand
TCAGGAGAAGTTTCAAAACAATCGGGGGTAATCGGGAAAAGTTTCTGGGGTCGAAACGAAAGATTTTAAAAGTTGCAGGAGCGTCCGAATGGGCTCAAATTTTACTGGTCGAACCGGAATGGTCTAGGGACCAATACTCACTCTATGTCGTGATCAAAGTCGTTTTTCGGCCATCTGGAGCTGTCTGGGTGGGCTTTTGAGAATTTTAAAAACTTTAGGGGTCTTTTTGTAGTTTCTTAACTTTTGTTCTAGGGTTTATTTAAATCTGATTTTTTTTCCTGTGAAGGGCAGCATTATCGTTGATATAATTTCGAGTTTCTGGTAATAAAATCATTTCTCTTAGTGTCTCAAGAATATTGTCGTTTTGTTCTTGATTCGCCCTTTCCTGCGATAAAACTTTCGAGTGAAGTTGTTTGCAGTTAAAGGTTCTATTTTTTTTTCTTCCCACCATAATTCCGTTTTGCGTCACGAGGGGGGCGAGCTCCCTTGCAACCAGCGTCCTAGACACATAGTCCTTTACCTCACAAGTCTCTAAGGGGGTATTCTTTTGCTCTATTTGCACCCCTTGTTTCTGGACATCACTTCTTTTTGGGGCTTTCATACTGTCCCAAATTCCATTTAGGCAGTAGTTGCGTCCATAGCGACCTGCCATCGTTACCGAGTTCCAATTTCTTTGGAGCTCTTTATGAACTTCTTTAGAGCTGGTATCTTCTCGGCCTGAAAGAACACCTATAAGGGAAGCTCCAGTTTAATACTCGATATGAGCTAGAGGGTCCTTTCCAGTCCTCTATAGGGGATTAGAAAATTCTTTTTTTTTTTTTTTTTTTTTTGCTAGACTTCCTCACAATCTAGTCCTGTCCGAGCCTTATCTGGACTGGAACATGAATCGTACTTTTTTCAATGAGCTCCCTAACCTAACATGTGAGCAATTGAGGGATAGGGCCATTTTTAATAGCTTAGCCAATTCTGACAATGTTAGCGTCAAATGTAGTTTACCAGCCTGGCCCGTCACTTTCCGTTGCCCTACTCAACTAGGGAGTCCAGCAGATTGTGACCTCCCCTCTACCAGGAGAGCTATGGGGAATCCCCCTTCCGACAGGTAGCTTTCTCTATTTTTTTCCTTCAATGAATTTGTTTCAATTCCTTTGTGTACTGACAGTTTCCTATTAATTTTTTTATTATTTTTGCTTTAATAGCAATGAGGACCACCTCCTGGCTTCTGAAGTCCACTCCTTCACATGCTCCGGCTGGTGGAGTTAGGGGCACTGCTAGGGCCTCTTCTGCTGCTATTCTAGCAACAACTGCCACCGCTGCAACCCTTGCTGTAATCACCCCAGTCAAGGTCCCCATTCCCCAATCTCAGGGGGAAGAAAGTTGTTATAGCTAATAGGACTTGGTCAACTCTGAAGAGGAGTGCTAAGGTCGCTACTCTATCGGCCTTAGAGAGGCGTTCAAAGATTTCTATCTCCTCTTCTTCCCCTTCTTCTCAGTCTGCTGTTTCTAAGAAGGGAGCCCTTCCATCCTCCTCAAGTAAAGGGAAAGCTCCGACGACCTCGAGGTCAAGGTCGGAGTTCCATGGTTGTGTGACCGAGGAGGTTGCGGATATATTGAAGAGGCTTGGGAATGCTTCCCTACCCACCCACACTGATGAAGGGACGGCCTGGTGGATCCCTGACCTAGCGATGGATTCCTCGGACTCTTTGTTTCAATGGCCACACTCCTAGTTGTTCTGGATGGAATGTGTGCCCTTAGTTGACCGGGAGATATGTCGGCAACTGACTAATGATGAACCGGACAAGTTCACAACCTCCCTTCACACTGCTTTAAGTGTTTTCAACTTTTCTTTATTTTTGCAGTTGATTCCATTTTTACCTATCTGTATTTCTGACCTCCTTTTTTCTTTGTTGCAGAACCATGTCTTTCTTGGCAAGCAGTTGAGGAGACAGGTTGAAAAGGCTAAGAAAGATCAAGAGTTCTCTACCTTGATCTTGGACCTCCATGATGGAAAAAAACTTGCCAGGAGAAAGAGAATGCTGATCTGTTGGCGTCTACAGAAAAAGCTAATGCTTCTTATAATAATGTGTTCAATCTCTTGCAAGAATGCAAGAAAGAGATTGGGGAGGCCAGTGCTGAGAATCAAACTATGTCTTCAGCTCTGGTGGAAGCTGACCAGAAGAATGAGCAGCTGCTCAAGTAGTGCAATCTGGAGCTCGAGGCCAGGCTGGGGGACCTCCAGGGCATCTACGACGATGACAGCACCATGTCCTTAGCCAAACTTGAAGGGGTTCCTGCCTTCCATTATTATGTAGAATTTGTACCCCATCCTCAACTCTTTAGGCTTTATGTGGATGTGATTGACTACCTGCAGGACCTCAATGAGGACCTGAAGACTGAGCCTGATGTCCATGAGAGGTTATATCACCCTGATGCTGTATCTCCCATGCCTTAGGAGAAAGAGGACCCTGAGGTGGAATCTCAGGTAGAGTTTGTTGCTGCCAAGGTCCTAGCCAAGGTTGGCCAAGCTGGGGAGGGCCCCTCTAGGAAGGGTAAAGAGCCTGTGGTCTAGCTTCTTGGAGCTAAGATAGCTGGGAGGGAGATTCTTGACATCCATCCTATGGCATTCACTCGGCCTGAAGGTACTACTATTTTTGGCTATGGTGACTTGGTTACTCATTGCTCCTTTCAACCCTTGCACATTGACTTTGATGAGATACTTGATATTTTTCGAGCTATTCGCCTATCCATTGGTAAACCCCCATTTGTGGATGCTAATTATTTTCCGGTAGGATCCCTAACCATCGCTAGCCAAGAAGTAGCAACAGAAGCCAAGGTCTTGCCGAGCTCCCTGGAAGCTCCAGAAGATGATGATGATGATGAATCCCTTGTCCATAGCTAGTGGAGGAGGTAGTTGAAGACTCCAAAGGATGGCGAAGAAGAAGTGGATTGGATTTCAGTAATAGAATAGGATTTTCTATGGTCTCCCTTCTTCATGTTTTCAATTTTGAATACTCAACCTTTTATATTTCTGCATTGTATTGAATATTCTCCCTAGAGATCTGTTTGGGGCCTCTTTCTTTATATGAACTTGATTTTTTTTTCCCCCCCAGTATCTTGTCTTTGCTTTAATACTTCAAGAAAAATAATCTGAATTGGCTTCAAAACTAAGGCAAATAATATGAAGTAAGATCTCTGTAAGTTCTGAAAAACTAATCTTTTATTCATGCCTTGTTCAAATTAATACTGAGGTGGTCGTTGAGGTCACCTCACAACTCAACGAGCTCCTTCCAAACAGTTTCCCTAGCTACATAGTGAATCCACGAGGTCATAAAAGTTCTTAGAAGCCTCAAGCATAGAATTTCTTTAGATGGCAAATGTTCCAAGGTCTTAGGAGATGTCTTCCTTCGGGATCGACGAGCTTATAACTCTCTCCTTTGTAGACTTCTTAGATTATATGAGGTCCTTCCCAACTTTCTTGTAGCTTGGCTAGTTGTCCTTGTTTCTCAACATCTGACCTTTTGAGGATCATTTCTCCAACTGTGAAATGCTTTGCTTTCACCTTTTTGTTGAAAAATTTTGTAATTTGCCTTTTGTGCCTTCTATCGACTTCCATTGCTTTGTTTTTAACTTCTTCAAGAAGGTCGAGGTCTACCCTTCTGTCCCCCTCGTTTGAGACTGAATCATATTCGGTTAGTCTCAAGGATTTCATTCTGACCTCGACTGGCATTATTGCCTCTGCACCAAAGCATAGACTGAATGGTGTTTCTCTAGTGGCCATCCTTGTTGTGGTTCTGTATGGCACAAAATCCTTGGATTTTCATATGGCCAAGAAGGTTTGCGGCCTTCCTTCTCGAGCTCATCGAGTCTTTTCTTAAGACCTTCCAGGATGGTTCTGTTTGTAACCTCAACCAGTTTGTGAGCTTGAGGAAGAGCTACAAAGGTCAATCTCTACTTAATATTCAAGTTTTCACAGAAAGTCTTGAGTTGGTAGCCAATGAATTGTCGTCGATTGTCTGAGACAATAGCTCAGGGAATCCCGAATCTGCATACAATTTTCCTCCATACAAAGTTCTGGACTTTTGGTGATGAAATTTTTGTGATTGGCTCAGCTTCAACATAACTGGTGAAGTATTCTACGGCAACAATTAGGAACTCGACACCGCCCACTCCCTTTGGGAAGGGTCCTAGAATATCAATACCCCTGATATCAAAAGGTACCGATGCATTGATGGATTGATACCTTGTTGGCGGCACGTGTGATTTGTTTCCATGCAACTGGCAGCTCGTGCATTTTTGTATGATCTTGTCAATGTCTGAAACGATTGAAGGCCAATAATATCCCGTCCTCAGCATTTTCTTTGCAACAATCTTTGCTCCTATGTGTAATCCACATATTCCACTATGTACCTCTTCAATGACATACTCTCCTTCTCCCTTACTTAGGCATCTTAGGAATCGCCATGTGTATGACCTTCTGTACACCTCGTCATCTCCTATCAAAATGTAGTGAGGTGCCCACTTCAGTACTTGGCAAGCTTCTTTGAGATCTTGTAGGAGATCGCCATCTTTGAGGAATTTGTAGATTGGAAATCTCCAGTCTGCCTGATCCTCTGTAACCAAGCTCTCTTCTTGGTTTATGCTGGGAGAGTATAATTTTTCCCCCAACAATTCTGTTTTTTTCCCGACTATCTCTCGATAGACTTACATAGTGCTTCTGTGTCTGCATTTTGCTCTCTATTTATTTGCTCGATTAGGAAATGCTCAAGTTTCGATGCTATATCCCTTACTCTTTTGAGATATTTGATCATGTTCTCCTCTCTAGCTTCGTAGTCTCCAGCAACCTGGCTGACTATAACTTGTGAATCGGTCTTGACGTGCAACTTTTGTACTTTTGGAGCCCTTACAAATCTTAGACCTGCTAAGAAAGCTTCATATTCAAATTCATTATCCAAGGTTAGGAAGTTGTACTGCATAAAGTAAAGGATTCACACTCCCTTAGGGCTGATCAGTACAATTCCTGCACCTAAATTTTCCTTTTCTGTGGAGCCATCTGTATACATGGTCCAGATATTATTTTCACAAGGTCTTGTGAGCTCCAGTGGAGCTCTTATGTATTCTTCTACAAAGTGTGAGAGAGCTTGAGCTTTGATAGCTTTCCTTCACTCAAATTCAATTTGATATCCCGAGAGCTCGACGGACCACCTCATTGTCTTGCTCAATAGCTCAGGCTTTTCCAAAGCTTGTTTTAGTGGTAAATTGGTTAACACTGTTCTCGGGTAAGGTTCAAAGTATGGCTTTAGCTTTCTTGAGGTAATAATAATGAGGTACAAAAATTTTTTGAGGTCTGAATATCTAATTTAACCACCTCTAAGCAATCAACTTACATAATAAATAAGAAATTGCAAACCTTACCTTTCTACTAGCAACATCGAGCTGACTGCCATGTCTGTTGGGGTTAAGTACACCAAAATTTCCTCTCCCGACCTTGAAGAAACAAGCTGTGGGGGCTTTCTCAAGAAGTCTTTTAATTTGCCAAAAGCTTTTTGAAAATCTTCAGTCCACTAAAAGTTTTTTGGCTTCTTTATAAAGTCGTAGAATTTTTCTCCTTTATCAGACATTTCGCCGATGAAGAGCCCCAATGCCACATCTTTCCCGTCGGACTTTAGACCTCTTTATTATTTCTAGGAGGCTCCATGTCTAATAGCCGCTTTTATTTTATTGAGGTTGGCATCAATGCCCCATTCTGATATCATGAAGCCTAGGAATTTTCCCGTCGAGACTACGAAGGTAACTTCTCTAGGCTGAGCTTTATATGGGCAGCCTTCAATGTCTGGAAAGTCTAACTGATAACCTCAATGAAGTCCTTAGAGGTCTCGGACTTGATCACGATGTCATCCACATAGACCTCAATGTTCCTCCTGAGTTGGTTTTTGAATACCTTGTGCATAGCTCGCCAAAATTCTGCCCCTACCTTTTTCAAGCCGAATGGAATTCTAGTGTAGTAATAAGCGCTGACCTCAGTGATGAACGAGGTCTTTTCCATGTCCTCTATCGCTTTTGGAATTTGGTGGTACCTCTTGTAGGCATCTAGAAAACACAACCACTGATAGCAAGATATTGAGTCTACCATCTGATCGATGCTCGAGAGTGGGTAGGAGTCCTTCCAGCAATATTTGTTAATTCTTTTTTGCGCAACCACAGGATTGGTGAGCCACTCTGGATACACTACATCCTTTAAAATTCCAATGTTGAGAAGAGCTTGGACTTCTCAAGCTATGACCTTGTTTCGCTCAGGAGCAAAGGTCCTTTTCTTTTGTTTCACTAGTTGACCCTTGGTTTGAGCCCTGCCATGTGCTGTGCAATTTTTTTATCTACCGATCTACCAGCTCGAGGTTGGTAGGTCGCCAAGCGAAAACCTTCAGGTATTCTTGTAAGGAATCAACCCGCTTCCCTTTAATTTTGGAAGGCAAAAGCTTACCTATCTTTATCCCTTTCTCGGGGAATTTCGGATTGAGGAAGATCTTTTCTCCTCTACTGGCTACTTGAATTTTGAATTCATCATTCTCCTTCAGGAGGTCGATGAAATCTTCTTGCTGGAGCTCCGCCGAGCTCCCCATATTACCCTCAACAAGGTAACATTCTGCGGCGAGCTGCCTATCTCCTTGGAGGATGACCTAGGCTCCTCCGACCTAGATCTTCATGCAATAGTTGAACAAAGAAATTTCTGCTTTCAAGTCCATGAGCCCCCTTCTCCCCAGGATTGCATTATCGGTTCCAGGAGCATCAACCACCAACCAATCCATGACCTCGGTGACTCCCCTACCAGCCACACAAACTGCAGTTGGAACCGGTAGAATTCCATCTACATATTACTTGCTACCATTGAAGCTGGTCAGGGTGGTGTCTACCACCCCATGGAGGATTGCTTCGACGTCAAGTAAGACCTCTCCTAAGCTCACTATGGAGATCGGTGACTTGGGAGGTCGATGGTGAGTCTGACTTTTAGGTATTGAAGGTTGGGCACTTGAGCAAATTTGAATTGACTTTGTTTGGGTCGTGCCCATTTAATTGACTTGTCCGGATCATGCCCATTTCTCATATCAATTATAGTCCTGATTATCAATTGTGCCCACCCTCCCTACAGTGTGCTTCTGCCACCTTTATCGTATTCCCAATATTCTTAAATATCCCATTCATGTCTCTTTGACATAAATTAATTGACAAAGATTGAAAAAGTAATTAAAATAACTCATTTAGTGCAAGTTTAATCTGAATTTTGTTGGTGTTGGACTACACAAAGCCGCACACAGAATGGTTCACAAAGGAGTTAGATAATATATATTGAAATGTTGTAATTAAGTTGTTAATTATCCCTAATAGTATTTATTAAAAGAATTTCAAGGATACAAATCAGCGAAAAATTTAGAGGGGAAAACAAATCTACTGCTTACTTGCAAATAACCATGATGACAACACCAAATTTTCTTACACAGTTAGGGTAAACCTCTAAGTTTGCAAGGCCATGGTTAGGAATTTCATATACCTAGACCCATCCGATTACCCGATGGGTAATAAAAGTACGAGTTTGGTTTCGACCCATTATTGTCTGGTTCTCAAGCCAAATATACCCGGTCCGAATGATTGCAAAAAAATTACTAAAAAAAATTCAATCTAAATCATAAAAGATGCAGGATTTTCATTTATTGGGAAACAAATTTTAGAGGAGACAAAGAAAATATAGATAAAATGGAATCTCTAAGTTTAAAATAAAAACTCACAATTTATAGATAAGCTCAAGGGCAATCACAAAAAGAATCATAATCTGTAAAGAAAATAATATCCTCTTGCAACTCGCTTTCTTCGCCCTGTTTTGATTGTTGTACAAATTTTGCAAGGGGGATTCCACAGGATAATAGATGGAAGAAGAATGCAACGGCAACAATGGCAACAGCCAGCAGAGGCAACAACAACGACAATAATAGCCCGCAACAACACCACTGAAAGCACAGTAGATGTAGAGGCAAATCTCTCTTTGTTTTGTTCGTAGGGTTTTGTGGGAGTGAGATTGAGAAAGGAATGACAATGTAAGGCTGGGGACAAAGGGACCAATGGATTATACAGTAAAGTAAATTTGATGGCTAAAGCATAATATATATGTATATATATATATACATATATATTCAAGCAGGGTCCTAAATGGGCCCGGAATAAAAAGTTCCACTATTGACTCTGTTTGTAATCTTCCTTCGGGGTCCAAGTTGGGTCTGGGTCCAGATATAAAAAGGTGTGTACCGAACCCGTATTATATAGGTCGGTATCAGGTCCGGTACAGGGTAAATAGGTACCATTGACAGGGGTAGGCATGGACAAAACTCTTCCCTGATCTCTATGGTTTGGGATTACTGCCATTATAAGTCTGCTCAGGATGTCTCTGTTCAGACCTCTCTTGCACAAGTAGAGGGTTCACTTGGACCCTTCGGGATGGCCCAGACCATGTTGGTCTTGGTTGTTCTTGTTCGTTGGCCGACTCTGGACTATTGTTAGCATCCTCCATTAGAGGCGGGAATTCCAGCACTTTTTCTCATCCTCCATTAGTTGCGTTCTACTGGACAATTTGCCCCGGCGTGGTGGTTGAATGCATGTTGATTGTGATTGAGTCATCACAATTCTTGTTTATTTTTGTGTAAAGAAGAAAGCTAGGCTTTTTAGAACATGTCTGTTACCATAGACGGTGCCAGAAGTGATGGAGCTCAGAAGCACCCTCCGAGTCACCCTGAACCACAATGGCGTCTATGCTCACAACCTGAGAGGAAAAAGAGTAGGTCACCGGAGCGGGCTATCTCCCGGGGAAGAGCTCCGATGCCTAATTCAGTATTCTAAGAGAGTAGTCTTGTGTAATCAACTCCAAAACATTGTCCTTGTCTATAGACTGATTATAATTTGATTATATATTAAGATGAAGTAAGTTACCTCTTTGATTAGGGCTCTCGCTAACCGACCTTTAGACCAACTTCGTGACCTACCCATAGATGTAGAAGATCTCGACTATTTCTTCTGGGAGGTCGAGCCGAGTGATCGTAGGCTCATGGGGGATGTTAGGAGTCGCACACAGTTGGTTGCGACATGGAAGATGTATGAGACGGATTGAAGCTTCTTAGGTCAAAGGTCGTGGTTCGGTAAGACGTCTTCTGAGCTCATTTAGGAGGTCGATGATAGCACGTCGCTACCCACCATTAATCGTTTAGCTCATGAGTGTAACTTTCAAATATTGAAGATTAGGTCCTTGAGCCCATTTGGATTGAGTTTGTCTGGATCGTGCCCCTTAAGTTGATTCGTCCGACTCATGCCGGTTTCTCCCATTAATTATAGTCCTAATTATCAATTTGTGCCCACCCTCCCAATAGTGTGAGTCCGCCACCTATATCGCACCCCTAATCTTGTTAAATATCCCATTCTTGTCTCTTTGACATAAATTAATTGACAAAGATTGTTAAAATAACTCCTTATTTGGGTGCAAGTTTAATTTGAATTATGTTGGTGTTGGACTACGCAAAGCCGCACACAGAATGGTTCGCAAAGGAGTTAGATAATATATATATATATATTGAAATGTTGTAATTAAGTTGTTAATTATCCCTAATAGTATTTATTAAAAGAATTTGAAAGATACAAATCAGCGAGAAATTTAGAGGTGGAAACAAATCTAATGCTTACTTACAAATAACCATGATGACAATACCAAATTTTCTTACACAGTTAGGCTAAACCTCTAAGCTTTGAAGGCCAATTTCAAAGGTCCCATCCGCTATTAATTCAATATAAAATCGGAATTCACTATCTTAACTTCAACACAATTCCTATCCATGGTTTGATTGTGTTGTTATTGTCGTTGATGAGTACATCATATAATTTTCGACTCCCAGTGATGAATGACAGCGAGATCTTCTTCAGGATGAATGATGTATGGAAAAGAAAAAAATCGGATTGTTTTAAATGAATTTGCATGTGATCCATTGGTGTGAATTATTTAGCACAATAACATGGTTTGACAATAACTCCCAACACAATTACTCTAACGAAGATATATAATACATACTTTCTTAGTTCGGAATTAAATGTCCCCAGTTTGATTAGCATGTATTTGAATAAAAAAGTTTGACTTGATTAATTAATATATTGCATTATCAATTTTCTTAATAAAATTTTCACTAGTTGAGGAGAAAAGGCATTCAATTTAGAACAATCTAAAATAAAATATGAGATATTCATTTATGGACAAATAGAGTAGAATATAGTCAAAAAAGAATGAAATTTTGGAATAGGGATTTTTCTATTGAATCTCTATCATCATACACCCATTTGATTTAATGATCTTCTTGTGAAGGAAATTTGTGTACCCTTTTTTTTTCTAACCTTATCAAGGTTTTTTTCCTTCCCCTTCACCACGAGACTCCTTCTTGAAGTATATTTAAGGGTGGCAAAATGAGTAATCAACTGCCCATTTAAATGAATGATAAATAAATCACACTCATTTACTCATTTCTCATCATGATTACTCATTTCCTCATCTGACTTTTCCTTCATGTTACAAAATTAGTTTATTTACATGTTTATTCATTTTTAACATTTCTCTTTCATTTTTAAAATTTTTTTTCTTCTTATATTTCACATTTTCCCCACTTTTTTCTTTTATATTCTATAGAGGTACTTGATATTTTTAAAAACACGTTTATTTTTTTATTGATGTTATAAAAGATAATATAGAAGATCTAATACCTGTTCAATCTCGTCTCCAAAAATCCTACGAGATAATCATAACACATACCCAAATATATAAATAAATTATATATGTTTGAGAAAATTAAATAAAATATCAGAAAAATCATTACTTAGCATATGTCATTATATATAATATTAGATATCAATAATACCATCAGTGGAATTTTTATTTTAATCCTGACTTTTAATTGATCAAAGGCACCGCATCTTCTACTGCAAAATTTTGTGTTATGCCAATAAAAATCTTACATGTAACCTTTTTTTTTTTTAATATATTTAATATACCAAATCTTAAACGAATAAATTAAGTCTTAAGATTATTTAATCTTTTAAAAGACATTAAATTTTTATTAATGTAACATAAAATGTATACTATAAGATTTTGAAAATGGATCAAACTTTCAAATCTTGAAAAGTTAAAATCTAATCATTTGTAAATTGACTGACCACATATTATAACTTGTTTACCATTATTCTCCCTAAATTACACTTGTAATATATATACTTAAGATAATAACTCATTTTTTCTTTTGCTGCACATCATTTGTTCCCAGTGAAATCCGTTCTATCTTTAATAAAGGGGGGAAAGTTCTAAATAACATACTTGGTTTTCAGACTCTTAGTTTGCTGAGAGAAAAATGTAAATTCCTTTTTTCAAAAGAAAAAATACATTATTAGATACTCAATTTTCCCTTGCATCATAAAACTCTCGAACTATGCATGAAACAATGGGCAACTGAGAAAAGTACTGAAAGCATGCCTTCACTGGAAGTCAGGGGAAAATTCTAGAGCAACTAATTGACCATTGAAACCTGCACCGGAAAGGGGAAAAGGAAAGAAAAGGATTAGTGGTTGAGCTGGTGGCAGATTTGATGTCATTTCTGAATCACTTAAACTTTGATCATCAAGAGGTATGCTGTGGGCCTATGGAAATTAATTATTCCCTCCGTCACGTCTTTATTTGTATCAGTCATGGCCGATAATTAATTTAAAAATATATATTTTACTCAATTTTTTTTCAATATTATATTATTTTCTTTTTATTCATAAAATATTTTTTTTCTCAATTATTATACTTAATGTTCTTTTATACAAAATTACCAAGTACAATTATTTTCATATTAACAAAATTATTACAAACAACTTATAATTAGAGAGAGGGTTGTAATAGGTTTCTTGCAAATTGAAGTATGGTACAGGATTAGCAAAAGTTTACACGGTTGTCAATGCTCAGTTTATATATCAGTTTTATAGATTTAGAATATCTCTATATAAGGGTAAATTGATAAATTTCATCCCTAAAACTCCTTTTAACTTTCAATATAGGTTCTCAATATGTTTTCATAACTTTTTTGGTTATCAAACTTTTTTGTTTTATATAAGATAGTTCCTTTTACCAACTTCAAATGTCATTTTTTTCAAGTCAAAGGAATAACTCAAAAAATGTTTAGGACCCAAAATGTTTATGAAATAGAATGAGGACCAACATTGCAAGATAGATACTTGTATCCAAGGATGCGGTTGAGAGGTTCAGATGTGAAGCATGCATAATCCAGGTCATAAATTTAATTTGATCTTTTTGCATCCTTTAAACTTGATGAGTTGCAACTACTAAAAGAAAGAAATATAATAATACTTGATTTCATGGATGATCTGTTGAGCTTCAGTCAATTGTGGAAAAAATAATTGTCCTCAAAGACAATCGAAACTATGTTGAAATTTATAGTGCTATCTTGACTCAGATAAAAAATTAAAGATTGGATTTGACTTCTATTAGAGTTATAATTTTTTCCTTATCATTAAATAATAGTGAATAATATAATTTTGAGGTTTGTAGATATAAACAGACATGTAAAAATTAAGTCCTAGAAGATTACGGTTGGGTTGAGCCTATACCCTGTTTTGAAGGGTAAATAATATTGAAATTCAACCCAATCCTTAAAAGCCCAAGGGACCCCCACATTATAGAAAAAAATTGCAATTGCAATTTAGAAATGTTATAATGATGTGATATCCTTCAAATTCACTCACAGAATATTTACATATTTTTCCCCCTTCAAAAATAAAATAAAAAAATTTACTCATATAAATCTTTCAATTAAGAAGATGGTCAATGAAATTTTGAATTAAAAAACTATTTATTATAAGAAATAGAACATTTACTCTTGGATAATCCATAACAAAAATGAGGATATTCAAATCCGAAAGAAGGTTTTTTTAAAAGAAATTAAATATTTTTATTTTGACTTAGATTTTTTTTCGAAAAAAAAAAAAAAAAACCCCCTTGACTACTTACTTTTAACATGTCAATTTAATTTTTTTTTTAAAACTTTAACCATTTTTTTAAAATGATATTTGGTCTCAGACCATCCAAAATAAAAATATAAGATTCAATTTTTGAATCGAGTAATTAAATCATTGGTAGTTTCAAAATTATTCTATCATGTCTCAAAAAAATCCAATATCATACTTGTATGGATTACACATGGTTAAGTCTCTAAAAGTCAAAGACACAAAGTTAATGACCAACATCTAAAATAAAATCTTCAATAAAAAAATTTTAAAATATATTTTATATATTATATCCAAAAAGAATAAAAAAAAAACCCTATGGGTATTGAATTATTATTTTTTTACAAAAAAAAGACAATTAACTGTTAAAGATTTAATCATGTACTCCGTATAAAGTGAACATATGCACTCCATGACATTGTCGTGTTATAACATCTTTAGATCATGAGTCATTTATGAACAAATGAATTTGTAGGTTCATTTGAATGGTTGGTGATGGTCAACAACTCTAAATGGGGAAGACTCAACCCAAATGAACACAAATACCAATTCAAATACAGAAGATTCGAATCAATATTGAGAGAGAGGTGGATAGCGACATCTTGACCACTAACTTTCTGTGAACTAAGGACAGGTCTCACCAGAGCCCGACCTTCAAACTGGTGAACTCCAAACTTGCTCACAAATATTACCACGATTAAATATCTACGACATTTGATACACATGAAAAGACCTAAATCACTCGTCACGAGATACACATGAAAACACCCAAAGGTCTAGGGGAAGTCACATCTCTGTCCTTACCGACCTCTTGGAACCCTTGGTGGCTGCCTTGGAAGGAATATTAGGTAGGAGGGACTATGTATCTACTAGGCGGAGTCCTGCACCATCTCGGAGGGAAACACAATGACTCGAGGACAAGGACAACATAATGACACACAATTGGATCTATCCCCACCTCTAGTGATAGAATTTTGTGGAGCAGAACCTACACAAGAGGAAGCTCACAGAGTAGGATCCAAGAAAGAGTCAACATAGAAAGAGCACCACCAGTAATCAACCTTAGAAACACTCTACGTAATGGTCATAATTATGATATGCGAGATAGACTCAACCGAGCAGCAATCTCCAAAAGTCAGTGATAGAGAACAAGCTTTGACAAGCAAGGGAGCTAGCTAAGAACTCCTCGTGGGGAAAGGATACCTCCTCGGTGAAGCCTAATTAAAAGAATAGGCAACGAAGCCTGAGAGCTTGCCTTGGATCCACCGAGGAGAGCAACTCTCCAAGCAAATCATAAAGGAAACAGAGACTAGGAAATTCAGAATAATGTGGACCTGCCTGAACCATCACCATTTGTCCACAGCATTTGAACAGCTCGAATGCCTCTAGGATTTAAATCACCTCAAGTTGAGGTAAAATATGATGCCGCAAGTGAACCCTTGCAACATATTGACTAGTATGTTTCTTATATATAGATATTCAAATACCCTAACCATGTCAACTATTGAGCTTTCCCACCCACACTCACCAAGAAAGCACAATCATGGTTCAAAAGTATTCTAGAGGAAAACATCTCAAGCTAGACACAACCAAAGGATTTATTTCTAAAAAACTACCGAAGCAGCAAGAAGTGCGAGAATGACATCAACAAATTCTTCAACATTAGATAGAAGGTTGGTGAAAGCACCAAGAGTTATTACAGTCGATTCAATGATGAGGCGGTGGAAATTGAACAAAAGAACGGTGCAATCTACATCACTGCATTCAAGAAATGATTGCAAAAGGGGTATGTGGCCCTCCGACTAGCAGAAGAACCAATAAAAACAGTGAAGGAGCTACAAACGCTCCTACAAAAATTGATTAAAATAGAGGAGACAACAGTCCAAAAGAAAATTCCAAGCTTCACACCAATAGCGGAAAAGGAGTCTAAGAGGCCACCCAAGAGCCCTCACAAGTCCAAGAAAGATAGGAAAAACTCCCATTCAATGGGAGGACCTTCTGACAAGAAGAAGAAGATAATTACGGACCAGATGACTACCCCTCTGACAGCCTCACGAGCAGAAATCTTAGTGGTCATGGAAAAGAAAGGTCTCTTGGAGCCACTGAGACATCTTAAGACCCCCTTGAGAAAAAGAGATATAACAAAATTCTATCATTACCTTAAAGACCACAGTCACCTCACAGAGGACTGTTTCGATCTCAAGCGAGAAATTGAGAGGTTGATAAAAGATGGTCACATACAAAAGTTCTTGGAAAATATGTAGGTCCTGCAAATCCACCTCCTGCAGCAGCCAACCAGAAACGACCTATAGTCAAAGTGATCAATGTGATTGAGAAGAGGTCAAAACGAGCTCAAGGAGCAAATGCTAACCCCCTTACTCTTTCCACATTGGAAAAATTTACGGTCCAAAAAATTTTAGTAGATACTAGGAGTGCAGTGAATGTTTTATACATAAAATCATTTGATCAAATGGGAATAGACAAGAGATTGCACCTAAAATTTTACAAGGCTCTAACTAGCTTCGATGGTAGTACGACATATGCAGAAGGTATTCAGCGAATTCCAATTGCAATTTATGTAACTAGCAAAGGCATCACAGAGGTCATAGACTGGTTAGTGGTTGATGCACCAGGAACCTACAATGCAATACTTGGACGGAAAAGAGTCATGGACTTGAATGCTAAAATTTCTTTACTAAACTACCTCGTTGAAGGAGATGTTAAGACCTTGAAAGCGACTTCTCAGGTCGATTTCATCGACCTGCCAAAGGAAGATGACAAATCCAGAATTCAACTAGCTAACAAGGGAGAAAAAGCTTTTCTCAACCCAGGTTTCTGGACAAAGTTATAAAGATAGGTGAGCAATTACCTTCCAAAGTCAAGCGAAGGTTGGCTGTTCACTTCAAGAGTATTCAAAGGTCTTTGCTTGGTGACCTACCGACCTTGAAAGCATTGATAGAGAGATAGCAGAACACAAGGTTAGACTTAGACTAGGAGTCAAGCTAGTGAAACAGACGAAAAGAACCTTCTCTCCTAAGAGGAATGAAGTCATAGCTCGAGAAGTCCAAGCTCTTCTTGATGCTGGAATCCTAAAGGAGGTTGTGTACCCTGAATGGCTAGTAAATCCAGTGGTCATACCAAAGAAAGAAGGGACATGGAGAATGTGAGTAGATTTCACTACACTCAATAAATATTCCCAGAAGGACTCACATCCACTTCCGAGCATCGATCAAATGGTTGATTCGATAGTAGGATATCAATGTCTTTGTTTCTTGGACACATGCAAGGGATCATCAGATCTCAATGGCGTTTGAGGACATGGAAAAAACCTCATTCATAACCAAGGTCGAAACTTACTGCTACACCAATATGCCTTTTAGTTTAAAGAATGCAGGGGCAGAGATCCAGCAAGTCATGCACCAAGTTTTTAAGAAACAACTCGGAAGAAACATTGAGGTCTATGTGGATGACATAGTAATCAAGCCCAAGACCTCAGATGATTTTATTGAAGACATCAAAGAGACCTTTGAGACATTGAAAGCTACTCAAATGCAATTCAATCCTGAAAAATGCACTTTTGGAGTTTTAACAGGAATTTTTGGGCTTTATGATATCAGAATGAGGTATTGATTCAAATCTTGATAAAATAAAGGCCCTTCTCGACATGGAACCTCCCAAATTATCAAAGAAGTTCAGAGTTTAATAGGGAAGAAGACAGCACTAAATTGTTTCATTAGCAAGATGGCTGATAAAGGAGAAATGTTTTACAATGTCCTGCAGAAACCTAAGGATTTCCAATGGACAGAGCATAATTGTCAAACTACGTTCATGAGGTTGAAAGAATTCCTGGGAAAATCTCCACAGCTTGTCTCACCAAGGCCCAAAGAATAACTTCTGATGTACCTAACTGTAACCAAGAAGGCTATTAGCTCAGTGCTCTTAGTAGAAAAGTCAGGTTTACAATTTTGCAGTCTATTATGTAAGTCATTTATTACGAGGTCCTGAAATTAGATATTTGGACCTCAAGAGGTTTCTTTACCTCATCGTTATAACATAGGAAGCTTACGCCTTACTTTGAAGCTTATTCGATCAGAGTGTTGACAAATTTACCAATAGAGCAAGCTCTAGGAAAACCTGAACTATCAAGTAGGATGATGAAGCAATAGCTCGAACTCTCAAGGTGTCAAATTGATTTCGAACCAAGGAAAGTCGAGGCTCAAGCTGACTCAAAGTTTTTCGAAGAAGGACAAGAATTCCACTAGAGCTCACTGAAACTCGGAAACTAATAAGTGAACTATGTGCACATATGGTTCCACTGAGAAAGAAAATTCAGGTGCAGGAATGGTATTGATCAACCCTGAGGGAGTAAGAATTCCATACTTTTTGAAGTATAACTTTCAAACCTCGAACATTGAATCCTAATATGAAGCTATCTAGGTAGGTCCAAGACTTACAGGAACTTTAAAAGTGCAAAAATTGCACACAAAAATAGATTCACAAGTCATTGCCAGCCAGGTCGCTGGAGCCTATGAGGCTAAGGAAGAAAATATGTTTAAATATCTCAAAAAGGTAAGAGATATAACATCAAAACTTGAATACTTCCTCATTGAACAAATACCTAAAAAGCAAAATACAGAAGTTGATACATTATCTAAGGTCTACCGAGAGCTCACGGGCACCAAAGCCTAGCTATTTGTCAAGCAATTATACTCTCCAAGCATAGATCAAGAGGAGAACTTGGTCAGAAAAGACCAGGCATAGTGGAG
>JAOXNR010050733.1:0-17845 GCA_028571225.1 Parsonsia alboflavescens | reverse complement strand
TGGTTGGGGAAGAGGAAAATTGATGGATAAATAGTCGCAATCTAACAGTTAAGGGGTTTGAATATTCATTCACCTTCCTTCAGAATCACACTACAAAAACAGCTCTCGTAGCGGATGGGGTTTTTGTCAATTCACTCAGGTTTTTCCTTTCTTCCTTTTTAAAGCTTTTATACACCACAAATCCTTGGGACAAGAAAGTAACTTCCAATGCGGGATGTGAAGTTTCAACAAGTCCTGCTGCCCCGAACCAACCTCGGTCACGACCGCTTTGCAGTTTCGAGACTCGGTAGCCAAGTTGTGTAATCATTTGCAGAGTGCACGAACCAGCTTCCCTGGGGACGGACCCTCTCGGTGCGACCCGTACATGATGTAAAACCCGAATGGATCGAAGAAATCACGGAGAAGTCCCGGAAACAGCCTTGGGCAAGGGCATGCCCTGTCTGTCATTCTGGAGCTCTTGGAATATATGACGCAAGATAAAGGAGCCTTTCCTATTCTCAGCTTGAAAAGTCCCGCACGGTTCCAAATGGAAAATTGGTATTTTTCATCGATTGTTGTGGTTTCGGAATATCATATGGTTTTAGGAACTGGATTTGGTTCTAAGTGTAAAGATTTGGATTATTATTAACTTGAATTCCATTGACCCGATTATTAATTAGGTGTAAAAAATGAGAGTTACGATATATTGATAAAAATATCATTGGTTAAAGTCCATAAAAACTTAAAAAATACAATTTCCGGTCAAATTGATCAATTATATATATAAAAAAAAGATTGTTGAAGGACAAAAAATACTAAAAAAAAGAAAAAGGTTAATGGATGAAAGTCACAATTCATATAGAGTTGATGGATGAAAAATGTCAATATTCCTGATTCATTAAGGAGAAATTGAAAAGTTTTTCTCCTCGAGAATTTGATCTCGTATATTTCCTCAACTTGAAATATATATATATATATATATATATATATTCATAAAAAATATCACACATGATACATAACCTTATAAAAATTTCTAACTGAATATCTTTAGAGGTAAATTGCAATTTATCCAAAGAAATTGAAATTTTTGTCTGACTATTAATTTTCTAATATAATTATTCGATATAGCTGTGTATGTATGAGTCTATGACCATCCCGTGGGTGGGAGTGGGAGGGAGAGACCTTTTTATTAAAATGTTTATTATGTGAACTTGAAATCATTCAATTATGAAAAGCAAAAAAACATAGAAAAAGGGGAACTAACTGCAAAAGGTTACTACATTTTCTTTTCTAAGAAAAAGGTTCAAAAGTAATGCTATGGTCAAAGCAGTTTTGACTTTTCTGTTTTTTAATTCTAAAACAATACATGAATTAATATTTACCAAAAACTCGGGAATAATTTTTTTTATTAAGAAACGAAAACTTTTCCATAATATTATATAAGCTTTATTAAGATTGATGGAGAGTCACCGACCTCCTAAGTCATGACCTTCAATAAGCTTAGGGAAGGTCACATTGGACCGTGACCTTTTACTTAATGAGTTTTATTTCATCTCATGCATCTTATATATGACGATCGAACATCTATAACACTTAACATAAGTTATAAACCTTAAAATCACTCATTGCAATCTCTAAAGAAGCTCATTGAGAGCTTCAAGACTCACTAGTAGGTTGCAAAATTGATTTATAAGTCATTAACTAACTCATAGCTCTTACACCATACGTGCATGGTAAGGTAAATAATATTATGAAAATTTCACGATTCAAGGAGCAATTGAGATTAATTCCAACGAGGTAACTTCATCTAATAGGTAACTTATTATTCGATATATATTATCGGATCATACACAGAGGACACATATTGATTCATTCAATTTTACTCCCAACGAATACTAACTCAGGTATTAGAGATTTCCACAGGGCGGCAGCCCCCACTCCGGTGATCTAAATCTTTTCTAGAGTGGTTTGGGGTGATTCAGTCGGAGATCATTTCTAATCTCCATCAAAGATAAAAAAATTTTTTAAAAAATTTAGTAAAAAGGATAGGCATAGAAGTCTAAATTTTAATAAAATGCTGGAATAGATTGAAAACTAAGTTTAATTTAACTTTTAGAGACACAAGGGATAAGAGAAGGGAAGAGCTACAATTGCAACATTTGACCAAACCCAGCTTATAGCCTATAAGGCAGGAGGCTGGTGAATGCGATGATGATGATTCCTGGTGTGGAGGGAGGGTGACACCTTAGGGCCACCAGGCAACAAATTGATTGTTCAACTTCTTTTGACCATCTGCTCTTTGTAAAATTGCTCCCAATTGTGATGACCTTGGGAATCATGGCATGTTACTCAATACCCACATTCTTTTCTATTCTTAAGGCCCACCCTCTTAGCTTAAAAAACAACCATAATGTTAAATTGTCTCTCAAGAAATAAATCAATCGTTAGAAGTTGAAAAGATAAGTACATCCTACTTTTGATATGCTCACAGGATTGATCTATTAGCTAAAAATTTGTTCATGAAATTTTAAAATAAGATCGATATTTCCTACCTTCTCAATAACCAAGTAATATCTTTCGCAAATTGTTAAGATGCATTATTGTGTTTCTTGAACAAGCATAAAATATTCTTATATCATAGATATTTAATATTCTTCATAGAACTTCTAAAATACCAATGATTATTACGAAAATAAATAAAGAATATTTCACGACACACAACTTGATGGTTGAAATTGAGAATAATTCTCTCTCGGCCACTCATGGCCAGACAATTGAGAAAGTGGATCAAAGAATTCGCAGGGTTAAAAAATACAAGTCGCAATTAGATAGAGAACTTCTACCCAATGTGTCATTGTCTTCACATCAAATGGTTTTCCACAGGAGCGTGATGAAAGCATGAATGACGATAAGGATGCGAATCCCTGGGTGGCTAAATCCTTTGCAGATGCAGTCCAAAGTAGAAATCCAAGCCGCCAATATATATGGGTGATGATGAAGAGGATTCCATGGAGGATTATGTAATCCCTAGTGATTCAGACACGCCTTGGCCGACTATACCGATGTCCGTCTTTAGGTGGAAAGCCCTCTCAAGGCCATGGGGTAAAAATCTGGTTGTGAAGATGCTAGAACGGAATGCCAATGCCAAGGTACCCATGCGGCAACTTAGGGAGGTCTGAAATTTGATACGGGACTTTTTAATGGCTCTTGGGATCTATTAGGTAGAAAGTTTGTTTATAAGATTTTAAAATAAGATCGATATTGCCGATCTTGTTCATGATCAAATGATATTGTAAGTAAATTCTTAAGATGTATGGTTGTGTTTCTTGAACGATCATAAAATATATATTATATCATAGGTATTAATTTTCTTCATAGAACTTCTAAAATACAAATGATTATTATGAAAAAAAAATAAAGAATATTTATTTAAATAACTAAATTTATGAATGGATAGTAAATATTATATATATATAAATATATATATATATATATATTTATATTTATAGAGGAATGATAGTGTGTGTTTGACCGTGCACACTAATGAATACCATAGTTAGTCAACTAACGGTTAACTAAATCTTAAGAGGATAAATTAAACCCTAAAAGAATAAACTAAATCCTAAAAAGATAAAACTAAACCCTAAAAGGATAAAGTAAACCCTAGGGGCACTTGATTAAATTTTAATAAATTGTTTAAAAAAGAAAAAATGGAAACCGTTAAATTTGACCGTTAGTTGACTAACTACTGCACTCATTAGTGTGCATGGTCAAGCACATACTAACATATATATATATATAAATAAATAAATAAATATATATATATTTATATACGGTTTTGCTAAGGCGCGTTCCAACCGTTACCGTAACGGAATTCTTGCTACAGTGCTCATGCAGCCAACCAATCGGAGCAAGAATTCCGTTACGTTAACGGTTGGAGAGCACATTAAGGCACCCTTCGAAGAGCGTCTTAGCAAATCCGTAAATATATATATATATATATATATACAGAAATGTTAATATGTGCTTGACCGTGCACTGCAGTAGTTAGTCAACTAACAGTCAAATTTAACGGTTTCCATTTTTTTTTAAAAACAATTTATTAAAATTTAATCAAGTGCCCCTAGGGTTTAGTTTATCCTTTTAGCGTTTAGTTTTATCTTTTTAGGATTTAGTTTATTCTTTTAGGGTTTAATTTATCCTCTTAGGATTTAGTTTACCGTTAGTTGACTAACTACTGTACTCATTATTATGCACCGTCAAGCACACACTATCATTTCTCTCTCTCTCTATATATATATATATATTTCTTTACATGTTCAAAAGGGTTGGCCCGCTCTTCAACTCTCCCATAAATTCAAGTCTCTGGACCTGGCTGATAAAAGGGAGTTTGTTTTTAAAATGCAACCCAACTCATATATAATTGCCTATCTCACGGGCTTGAATACTTGGATCCACTTCAATATGGTTCATCAGAAAGAATCCAGTGGATGTAAACTTTTATACATGGGCTCATGGGCCAGGCCTTAATTTTTAGGCAGTTCCAGACGGCCTTTTCAAGGTCAACAAGTAAACTAAACTTTCGGCGGCACTCCCACCCACCTAAAGCGTGAGTTGTCCGCCATTTAGGAAGATCTAATATGAAATTAAGTTAATATGCAGAGATGTAAACTAAAAGGTTTATGCCTTTTGCCAAAGTGATCTTATATGTTTGGGCAAAATTATTGTTGGATCTTTCATATTTTTTTCCAAGTCATTACGATCCCTTAGTAATTTATGTGTAGCTGTAATATTCCATGCTACCCGCGTTCCCACCATTTTCATAGCACTGCCGATCACGTGCCAAACCCATGAGAAATTTGACAGCATAAAATTATTCTTACACTTTAATTTTTAAAGAAAATGAAAAAAAGTATATGAATGAAGCAAATTTGTTCTTGGAAAATTGACTTGATCTTTGGAGCCAAACATGGGTTTGGATTAATAATTTTCAGAACTATTTTCCGGGTTTTGGTTACGGTGATTCTTGATCTTAAAGACCTGTAAATCTCTTCCCATAACTCTTCAAATGATCTGCATGCTTGCACTATGTTGTATGCAAATATGGAGGTTATGAATTCGACTTTGTCTCAGAAATAGAGGCCTAGGACGAAATGATAGTAAGTGGATTGGTTGTAATCTCCATTTAAAATTACTTCTTCTTTGTTGCAAGTGAATCATCTTGTTTGTTCTTACGTGATATTGAATTCTTCACTGTTATAGTAGTGAGTTGTGGCTATCCCTGCAATTAATCCCCCTTTTGTTTGGAATTGCTTGCGGTTGTATATGAAAGGAACAAATTTGCTTCATTCCATTTTTTTTAAAGATTAAAAGTATAAGGATAATTTTACCTCGAAGAATTTCTAAGGAGTTTGGTATATGGCAGTGAAAATAGTTGAAATAGCGTGAACGATTATGATTACACATAAATTGTTAAGGAATGATAATGGCTGGAAAAAAAAATCATGAAGATCCAAACATGTTAAACTATTTTAGTGAAAAGTCCAAACACTTATATAGATTCATATTTTTTCTTATTGTTAGACTTATCGTCTAGTCGGAAGGTGTTGGGTTAATTTATTTATGTAAATTCTAATTCTTTTGATCTTTAAATATGAAAGTTTTATTGCCTTTAGTAGATCAATTGTTGTTGCTATAAGGGTTATGGAGAAATCCAACAGCACTTTCTTTCTTTTCTTGTAAAATCATAGTCTTTCTGATCTCTAAATTAATACCTAAATTATTTCTTTGAAATGATTAAAAAGATCATTTTAAAAATAAATAAATTTTCTATATGGATTCTTTTTTTTTTTTCAAATTCTAATTACAAAATTAATAGGAAAAGAGTCATACGATAATTTCTAGTGACAAATTCCTTTTAAACCTTCGTACTTAGTGAACAAAAAATCAATTTTGGATTAGAGTGCACTGGCTTTTATAGTTTAAATTCTTTTTTTAAAATTTTTTTTGAATAAAATTTAATTCAATAGAAATTTTTATAAACCCCACAGAAATTGAAAATTTTAAAAAGTAAACTCAAATATCTGAAATGTTATATTTATATGTAGACAAATTTTATTAGAAAAAAAATACTCATTTAATCTCAAATTAAATGTCTCATTTTGATTTGATTAGAAATTAATATGTGCATTTAACTTTCTTGAAGTTACCATTTTATCCTTCTCATTGATTAAGAAGGGTGATTTTGGACGGGTGGATGCCAATCTTTAAATTATTTAGGATTGAAAATCTATTTTAGTTTAAGTAATGAGAAATTTTATTCCGAAAACCTAAAATATGAATAAAATTTATTTATGAACTGGTTTCTTTAAAGAAAATAGTAATAATTGAAACTGAAGAGCACAGAAATTCTGTCCGGCCCCGACATATCAAGTTTCCGATCAATACTTCCAAAGAGCATGATCTGAGAATTGGAGGGGGAAAACTGGCTGTATATAAGCTAGCCCTTTTCAACTACATATATAACAATCTAACTATTCTTTTTTCCGGCGCATTCCATAAATGAAACATTTTCATGATGGATTGTTCAAGGAGAATAAGAAACTAATCTTGCAGCAGCAGTATATATATATGCAAATTAATAAATTCAAAAGGTGGAGATGTAACTCATTATCTCTCCTGCAGCCTGCTGAAATATGTCTTCAACTGAGAATGACTGAAGAAAATGATCCAGGCCTCCTCCATTTACCTGATATATATATCATCATGTAAGCCAGAATTAGTCATTCAAATTGATCCCTTTGCAAACTTGCAAGAAACCCTAGTCAATCCAATGCCAGAAACTGTTGAAGATTTAGAGAACACTTAATTGCAATATAGAAGCAATAAGGAAACAAGAATACTATTCACTCTGTAATGGAGGGTAGAACAAAGATATAAGTCATTAATCGTAGTTTCACGTGGATTAAAAATCTTAAAATATATTTATATTATATATAAAATATCTTTTATCTCTTTTCATTGTAACTACTCCTTCTGCCACTACATATAAGTCATCAATTTGAACATTTTTTTTCTTTCTAAAATGCCATCTAATCATGCTTTCAACTTGAATATCATTTCATGAGCATATCATTAAAAGGGTAATATAGAAACAAAAACTCATTCCAAAAGCTAATTAATTCAAAACAATGACTTATAATTAGTGATGAAAAAAGTTAGTTATAATGAATTATATTTAGTGATAGGGTATAATCAATATATGTAAGATAATATATAGCAAATGGAGGGTAGAACAAAGGGATTATAATTTGGGTCGGAGAGAGTGTAATTAAGGGGCAATTCATTAATTATACCTGAACTTGAATCATGAACATGCTTTTGCTTTGATCAGATGAGACTTGGGCAGAAACAACATCAAGCTTATTCTTTTCCAAAAAATAGGTAATGGCAGTGAAGAGTCCGAGTCTTTTGGGACAGCAAACATTGATGTGAGCATTGTCTCCACAAATATTAAGGATCACATTCGGAGAAATCCATGTCCTAAATGCAGCAGCAGCTGTAGCCGGTGCAGGATATTGATGATGAGGAAAATTAGGAAACGGATTCGAAGAAAGGCTAATTAGGGAATTATTGTTGTTGGTAGTGTTTGATTGATGATGACTTGAAGTGCCCTGATCAGCCAAGAATGCTTCCCTTGAATCCGTTGCTAGTTTTTGTGATGAGTCATAGCTTATGGTGGTCATGACTCCATGAAGCCTCTCTAGCTTTTGCTTCTGAAGCTTCTGGAGAGTGTTTTCCAGTGTTTTGATGTAGTTCACTGCTTCATCAACAATGGTAGACTTGTCCGCCTGTTATATATATATATATATATATATATATATATTCATCAGTACTGAATTAATCCAGAATCAAAGAGAGGAAAGGAGCAAAAGGAAATTGGGGAGATCTAATTTATAATTAGATGATAGTTCTTTCTTCTTTTTTTTTGGAAAATTATTGGGAGCCATTGTACTAATTGGATCTCTTATGACCCTCTCAGGAAAAAAAGAAGAAAAAGGAAAATCAAGTAGAGCCAAGAATATATAGACCCACAAAAGGAAAGAATGATCTGAAAAAGACCCTTTTCCTTTCTAGTACTACTTTTTAATGATAGAATGGACGAGTTTGATTTGAAGTTCAAGAAAGCTTGATTTTTATATGATGACTCAAAAAGGTTTAAGAAACCAGAAAACATACAACAGAAGAAGGAGAGAACGAACGAGACAGTTACAATAAACAGATGGGATTCCATAGAAATGAGCACGGCTTGAATTTTATATACCCTAGGTAGCTAGAATGAAAGGATTGTTTGTACATTTCTCTATATGAACTGGAAAAGGAGAAGAAAAAAAAACTAAAATCGAATTAATAACAAATATTACCTTGGGAGGAAGCTGAGGAAGCAAAGCATGAAGACTAGCAAACATGCTCCTCATTTTCTTCCTCCTCTCTCTTTCGGTCCATATGTGCATCTCATGGTCAGATTCAGTCGTACCAACTTTTCCCGTCTGATGATCATTCGGGTGGTCTTGGGATGATCCACTTGTTCCCATCCTCTTACTACTACTCCTCTTCTGTGTTGCTTTCGAAGAAGGGCCCGTCTCTGTTTCCATCGGTTTCGGGCTGCTGCTGCTGGACTGATTCTTGATGATCTCCTGCAGCAGCAACTTCTTCCCACCCGCGCGGCCGGGATTATTATTATTATTGTTGTGTTTGTTGTTATTATTATTATTTTGATCACCATCACCACCACCACTTAATCCTCCAGTGTTATCAGAGTTGGAAAAAGCCCAAGATTCATTTTCCCATACAAAGCCTTCTTGATGAGCCTCAGCCATGGCCTCGAATGAATGAATGAATTGGGGAAATAAACAGATTTTTTTATTTTTTATATTTTTATGTGATCAAACCCTTTTTGTGGAGCTTTTCCTTCGATGATGAATAAATAAAAATAAATATAAGAAGAAGAAGAAGAAGAGAAGAGAATTGATTACAAGGATGGAGGCATGGATGGATGGGCTGGGGTTGGGGTTGGGTTGGCTTATAGGGATCGAAGGAAGATAGAGAGAAGAAGCAAAAAGGAAAAGGCGTTAAAAATTAAATTAAAATTTAAATAAAAGGGTGGCAAATTAAGGTTTGTGGAAACAAAGGAGGATTTGCTGGCAGTAAGTTTCGTCACTACACTCCAAAATACAATCATAAGCCAATGCCGTTACCGGCTTCAATACAAAAAACGGGCAACTACGCCACCACATTGTATAAGTCCCCTCTGTGGTATGGTGGGTCCACACTCCCCGATCTACTTAGTATAATCATGGCCCACTCTTCTCCTTAGTAATTATTACTTCCGTTTCAAAATAGATAAATTATAAAATTGTGGAACTATAATCCATCATTACATTAAATAAAGTTCATGTTAACTCAACTCAAATATTTGATGCGATTAGATAGTAAGATTGAAATTTTTTTATTAAATGGAACACTTGTATATATATTTATATAAACTTGATTATTTAAATATATACAAGCCCATTTCATATTTTGAATTTAGTAAACATTTCAATTTATTTTAATATTAAAAATTCATATTTCTTTACTTACATTAATCATAAATACTCTCTAATCTTTTATTATGAGTTATTTATAATTATTTAGTCTATATTAAAGCAAAAAAAAATTTTCTCAACATGTCCATATTGAAGAAGAACATAAGCAAAATGTTGCAATTTAAGAATGAAAATGTTATAAAGATAGACAGAGCAAGTAGTAATATTGAAAAAACAAGTAAAATATCTACTAAATTGCCAACAATGATTTATAATGAAAAAGAAAAAAAGCTGAGTTCGAATAATTTATAATTAGGGAGGGATGAGAGTACAAAATAGAAATTTCATTCATTTAAGATTATATAATTTTGTTAAATTAAAATTGAATATTTAAATTCAAATATATATATATATATATATATATATATATATATTTAACATGTCTCATAAAACTATTTTAACATAGAAATTATATTAAAAAATTATTCAACTCATTATCAACCTTTTATTCCGATAATAAAAATGGAGTTCTAACCAAACTTCATGAGTTACTAGAACTCCACCATCTATGGCACGTCGGCCGGGCACCATGTTCCAGGTCTAGATCTTCGATTATACATTCACGTGTCACTTCCAATCATACTAATAAAAATTATATTTGTTATCTTTAATTATTATCTTTTTAATATGTTTTTTTATATTAAAATTTAAAAAGATAAACTAAACTCTAGGGGGACTGGTTCTTTTAGGGATGAATGTTGAATTTCTACTGATGTAGTAGAGAGTGATATACAATTATGTACCGGAAGATCCTGAGCCCCTTCTATTCAAAGGATGTACAAATGCTTGGAATGTATGATGCATTAATTGTATATAAAATAAAACAATACTCCCTTCGTCATTAAATATAAGTCACCTTTCGTTTTTTTGTAAAAATTAAAATAACCTTCCCCCCCAACCGAAGATGCAGTCTGTCTAATCACCTTTTAAAAAATTTGAACATCATATCACTATATATCATTAGAGAAAAATGACTTCAAATACCTAATTAATTAACAACAATAACTTATAATTAGAGAAAAGAAAAGTTAATCAGAATGACCTATATTTAGTTACGAAGAGAGTGTATCATTTCCTACATATATGTATATTTTTGAATATCTAGTTTATGAATAAAATTTTCCAATATACTTTTTACATATTTTGCATTCAGGGATCATAAACATTTTATCCTTTTAGAATGACACATTTAATTTTTGGTTTTGATGAATTTTAATTTGAAAATTTTTACTTTTTATTAACTTAAGCGGGATTGAAAAAGTATTTAAATCAATTTGTAATAAGATTTTATCTCATTTAAAAAATAAAAATATTTAATTTTAAACAAAAAAAAAATAGTATTAAATTTTTTCTTCTCCGGATGATCCTTTTTCTTTTACTTCAACGGAGTAAATCAGTAATTGATCTTCGCGGGTATTTTGTGGTTAAAGGATCAAAACAGGAGCGTTACATGTAAAACTTTTATGGATAATCATTGCGTAATTTTTGTATTGTTTGTTTTTAATAATATTTCCCTTTTTGGAAATAAGTTTTTTTTTTTTTAATTAATACAGACTTATGAATGAAGAATCCTGTCTGTGAATAATAATTAAAGTGCAAAAAATACACGAGCATTTCATGTAAAAGTCTCATGATTATCTATCAAATAATCACTTTAAACCAACCTTCCCTGGCACGGTGCATGTTTTACTGTTTTGCCTACTACTCAATACTCACCTCCAATGTGAAATGTCAAGAGCAAAACGTGTGCTGGGCGGTAAAAATTTTAATTAGTTTAGAACATATACACTATATTCAATTTTGAATTTCTCAACGATAAAAATTAATTTTCACTTTCAATAGGGAGAGTAAAAGTTAAAAAATATATATAACTAGATTCTTTAATAAATATTACTTTCGTCCCAAAATATAAGTAATTGTCCATCATTTCACACAAGGTAAGATTCTTTAAATACAACTATGTTGTTGTTCAAATAACCTCTATATATTTCTCACATTTATAAATAATAATCCCTCCGTCTGCAATTGAATGTCTCATTTTGACTTGTACAAAATTTAAGCAAAATAGTTAACTTAATTTATTATAAACATATCAATATCAATTTCTTATGAAAATTTTTAACTATTTAGGAAAATAGGACATTTATTTCCGAATAATTCAAAATGAAATAAGGATATTCAATTTTGAACTGAGGGACTATATGTTATTTTAAACCTTCAAATTTGTTTCATATTCTACATTATTTTATAAAGTTTTAGGAGTACTTATTACTCCTTTTCCACTTTTCTCCCTCTAGTCCACTATATAAGTCGTTTAAGGATTTTGCACAAGTATTAAGCATGCAAAAGACAAAGCATTGACGAGGTTAAAATGCCCAAAAATTTTAGTCAAATTATCTAGTAAATTGAAGAAAGAAAGATTCATATGGGATAAGAATGGTTAAAAGTAATAAATATTTGTCGAATTTTGTAAAGTAACTATAATCTATAATATATATATTAGATCAAGGGTCAAAATTATACTTAATAATGATCATGATTCAAGAGTTTTATATTCAATAAACTAATATAAATTTCATTAATTAGATATTCATTAAATTAAAAAAAATAGTCTATATCTTTTTAAAAGTAACGTAGATAAATAGAAAATTTATATATATAATTTGATGTAAAAAAATATGTTAATTTGGAAGGGTGATGATGATACATTAATATACTTTTTTAGTTACATTTTTGTATTTAGTTTTATTATAGAGGATAATTCAAAATGATAATAAATTTCTTGGTGCAAAATAATGTGTTTATTTCAATACTATTTAATTTTTTTAAGCAAAAATTCACTCAACCTGTAATATATTATTGACTAACATTTTAAAATATAACAACACAAAAAAGTAGACTCAACATACACTATAACTTGAAAATTTTTATAATAAACAATCGTATGAAATTTAAAAGAACTATATTAATTAAATGATTTTATCTTAAAAAAATCGAAATTGCAAATATATTTCTTAGTATTTAATATTTAATTTCAGAAAAGATATTAATTTAAATGAGTAATGAGTAACATATTAAATTACCTTTTTAATTATATTACAATTATTAATGACTTCCTGAGCATTACAAGAGTTTTTATGCTAGTATGAAACTAATAAAGATCTAAAGCAAATGTTTATACCTGTTCTGGAGGTTTAAGTTAATAGAGAAGAGTTGAATGTATGCACTTAACACCCGTTCATGTATAAACCGAACACAAATTTTTAATAATAGAACCAATACGTAGATAATAGCTTTATAAAAGGTGAAAGCAGAAGTTGAACACAAAATCTTCATCCTACTACCATGATAAATTTTACCTACTTTAAAAAGTTTAAACTAATAGAGACGGATTGAATTTAACCACTTAAAAATCTTTTATGTGTGGAACCTGTTATTAAAAATTTGTATTTAACCCACACGTGAGCAGTGTGTTAAATTGTTAAATTCAAACTCTCACCATTCGTTTAGCAGATGCAAATTTTCAAATCATAAATATGCATTGGTAATTAGTAAACAACTTATATTAGAAATCGTGGCAAAGTTAGGCCCCAAAGGTCCGGAGGAGCACTACTCATTCATATAGATTTAGAAAAAAAAATATAAATAATGATATTTTTATATATAAATATAAAATTAATCCAATTGTCCTGACTTCATATTTTAAAATTTTAAAATAATTGTCTCTATTTTTTATTAAAACATCCCCCCCCACCTCCCTCCCTCCGAGTTACCAAAATCTCTAGTCAATCTAGCAAGTAAATATACAAAAGGATAAGAAAGATCCTTTCCAATCTAAACAAACTTTTTAGTATGAATCACAATCCTACGTAAAACTGAGAATTATTTATTTCAAGGAAAAAACCAAACAAATATTTCAGTAAATTGAAATAAAATCCCCAAAATTTTTAAATCCCTACATTTTATAATGATAAAATTCATTAAATAAGTAACATATGTAATATGAGATTATTAAAAAAAATTATATTTTTCTTATCAAATAATTTTGAGTTGGGACAAGCTCTTGGCTCTTGACGTTGATGAGGAAATAATAATATTACTATTCAAAATATATAGCTTTTTAATTAGTGTTATAAATATATCTAATTACATAAATTTCTTGATTAAATAGAAGAATTTTAGGAGGAAATTTAGAAATTAAAATTGATCAGGGAAGATATCTTTTTCAATTTTTTCTAAAAAAGTCTGCTTATTATTTCTAATAAAATAATGCATAAAATCTTATATGTTATGATTCATTTTTATAAATACATATATTTAAACGACTTATATTTATTTCGATTTTTCATATTAATATACTTAAATGGATAGAATTTTTTTATTTTCTTGAAATTTAGGGGAGTAGTCGCAAGGAATTTTCAACTTCTCAAAAATATTTATAATTCGATCTTTTTTAAGAAGAAAAAAAAAAAAGCATCATCCGCCATCCAGTGCCTGTGCAACTCGTGGTGCTAGATTCTGGAAACGTGTCCGTATGCATAGTGCAGAGTGGAGACAGGCTGCTGCTGAAAAAGACCAAACCACTGGGCTGTATCAGAAGAGATTACAAAGAGGCCGTTTATTTTATTAGACCAAACTAATTAAACCGTAAATATGAGTTTATTTGTCCTATATATATATATATATTTATAGTTTTGTTAATGCGCGCTTCAAAGCGCGTCTTAACAAATCCATATATATATATCAAGAATTCCGTTACGATAACGGTTGGAGGGCGCATTAAGATTCTTAGCAAAACCGTATATATATATATATATATATATACACGCTCAAATAAGACATCTCAATAAATGGAATGGAAAACATGAAGATCATAGATTTTGAGTTCACATCTCAATATTATTTTTGTTATTTACTTCCTGGACCAATTTTTCACATCTTATTTACGAAATACATACATAATAAAAATCTATTAATTTAACATAAAATAATAAAAAATACAAATATACTTATTATAATCATTTCAAAAAATATATTGATTTATTCTCTCTTTCTTACTATGAAAAATTTCAAAATCCATATTAGTAAATAAGATTTTAGTATAACTACCGATTCTTAGAAAAATTACTTTGCTAATAATGTGAAAGATTAGAATCGGGATAGAGGTAAAAAAATCCTAATTACAAGTGTTAAAATTTTGTTTATTTTAAAAAATAAATATTCAATTTCGAATAATTTAATACAGAAATAAGATAAGAGATAATAATCACAATATGTTATGGGAGAATAATATTCTCCCCATCCACAAAATTGAATGTCTCGTGACTTAATTTATTTTAAACTTAATGATATTAATTTTTTAATCAAATTTTAATTAATTATTAAATAAACAATCATTTTTAAATAATTCAAAATAGAAATGTGTATGAGCACATTTCATATAAAATTTTATATAATAATAATATATAAAAGATTTTGTGTTTGGACACATCAACACCGAAAGCTGTAATACTGGTCTCATCCAATCCCCCCAAAACTGCCATGTCGAGACAAAAAGTGATGGATATCTGTCGGGAGTCTCACCTGAGTGTCCTAAGCAAGCCCATATTAGATGATTCTCACTTTTCCTTTTTTTATTATCTTTTTCCCTTTCTTCCATTTTTATTCAATAAAAAAAATAATTAATTAAAGAAACTGCATTTTTAGAAGCCCATTTCATTGGTACATTGAGCAAGATGACAAGAGTAATGTAACAATATGGTAGCACTGCACTACATCCATCAAAAGCTTTTTCTTCTAATATATATAATAATGTTATAAAATGTTACAATTAAATGTTTGACAGATAAAGTAAACGATTAACTTGTAAGAAAAAATAAATTCTTTAATAAAAACTTATTTTTTATAAATTAAATCCTAAAAAAATAAATTAAACTTTAGGAATATTTGATTAAATTTTATTTTATTTCCTTTTTAACAAAAGTCAGTGGACTTTTAACTTTAATCGTTAGAGACTTGATTGGAACACTCTATAAGGTGTAGTTTGTAGCACTCCATAGCATTTTCATATAAATATATAAATATTAAAAAATTTTGAGTCTACGTTTTTGAATTTAAAGTCTACTGTTAATTTAATACAAAAAATAATAAGTGCCATTAAAAAATTACTCATTTTGTTGCAAGATATGTTGCAAATGGCTAATTGCAATATTTTTGTAGGGAAATATAAGTTATTTTACATTTAAAATGCATAATGATGCTGTGTTTTTTTCAACATTGCATTTAAGAAGGTTGTATTTATACACAAGAGAAACAATTTATTTTAAAAGATATTTTAAATATAATATAATAATAACATTAAAAACTTAGTAATCTTAATTAGACGTTAATAGGTGTGAGACATATGAATTATGAAAATCTAACCCATTTATATTTCTACCCTCGAGAATCATCAGTGGTTTCTCACTTACCCTCATGTCTCAAATATTTTCACTTGTCACCAAGCTAAGCAAGATTTAAAAAATTAACCATAAATTACTCTCTTCATCCGAATTTAAATATCTCTATTTCTATTTTAGATAATCCAAAATTAAATGTTTTTTTTTTTAAAAAAAAGATATATAATCAATATAAAGTTTCATTAACAACTTTTCTTGAAATTAGAATTTACAATTATTTGTCCAAAAATTCTACCATTAATTATATTAACAAAAATAATAAATTGATAATTTTTACAAAAGTAAAATGCACTTTATAGCTTTTGTCCTAAAACATTTAATCCTAGTCAGTGGAATGTACTTATTACTCATTCTGTCATTAAATATGAATCTTTAATCGTCATTTTATAAAAATTAAGGTAATTTTTTTCTTCATAAACTATTCTCTAATTATTCTTTTAAAAAACTAAATATCATTTTATTATATATCATTAAATGGACAATATAGAAAAAATACCTTTCAGATATCCAATTGATAAGAATGACTTATAATTAGTGATAAAAAAATCAATTAAAATGACTTTTATATTTAATGATGGACGTAGCCAATTACAAAGTAATATTTAAAATTTAAATCATAAAAAAAATATGGAAAACATAGAAGGGGAAGGAAGGAGGGACGTTATAGAAGAAGGATATAAGAGTGATGATGAATAGAAGGATACTCAATACTTACTTGTCCGGTGGCGTGACGTAAATGTGGTTGGAAGATTCTCAAAGGGCTTCAAAGGATGATGGGAAGGGAAATAGAGAGAAGAGAGGATATGGGTATGGCTGCTTACGTTTCCATAATCATGATTTTTTGTCTCTTTCCGGTTTTTGGGATCTTCTTAATCTCCGCCTTCATACCCTTCTCTTCCTCCCTTCCAACCGAATCAATTCAAATTGTGAATACATTACTATTTTAACAAAAAAAAAAAAATTGTCAAAATTAATTAATATGACATTTATACCCTTTAATAAAATTTATTTGAAAATTTTTGTCATAAAAGGCACCTTGATGTGATGTATTTCGAGGTGCATGACATGTTTGTGAACGAATCGTCATATCAACTTGAGTAATTAATTGGAATTTGATACTCCTAGGGTCTCATGGAATTTTGATCTTTAGAGAGGTTGTTGTCTCTTTATGATATTGGAGATATCCGACTTTTTAACTCTAAATATAAATAATTATCGTTACTTTATTAGGTATTTTATTAAGTTTTTATCATATTATTTATATCTTAGTTTTTAAATTATTTGTAAGTTTAATTAGAAGCATAAATGTGGACATTCTAGAAAGAAATATATATATATATATATATTTATATGTAGAGAAAAGCTCTCTTGTGCTACGTAGCACAAGAGAAAGCTGTGCACTTGATGGAAACTAATGGCAACAACAGAGCGACGTCGTTTTCAATTGAAAAAAGATGCGGATTCCATCATCTGAAGACTATCATTTGAAGCTCTCGATTTGAACAGAAGCTCTCGATTTTGAGTGGAACAAAACGACTACTGAACCCATCTAATAAGGGAGAGGAATCGGAACTCCACTGAAGCTGGATCTTCTCGGCAATTTCTCAATTTGTTACAGGTCTGAAGATTGAGAAGCCATTTGAAGAAACTCACGGCTGAACAGTGCGGGGTCTCGATTTGAAGTTCTGTTCTCTCAAAACAGAAGCACTCCACTGAAGACTATCATCTGAAGCTTGAGAAGGCATCTGAAGGTTGAACGGA
>JAOXNR010050722.1:0-49892 GCA_028571225.1 Parsonsia alboflavescens | reverse complement strand
TATGGAGATCAGAACTTTCCTGTTGAAATTCTCTGTTTCTTAGCCCACATATTATTTATCTTTCAAGTTGTATCTCATGTTCCAAAATAGGCATTTGATCTTTAAGTGCCATCAATAAACACTTTTCTTAAATGCAGAGAATTCTGGTAGTTTTCTCACCATCACTTGCTAACTTATGCAGAGGATACTGAAAAACAAAAGAATTACTAAATCCAAAATTGTTTATATTCTTATTTTATGCTCCTCTAGCAAAATTGCATGTCCGTTTAAGAAAAATTATGATTTATTCTATTTTAAACGTATCAATATCAATTTCTTAAGAAATTTTTAATTAATTTAGGAAACGATACATTCAATTTTGGACAACTTAAAATAGAAATAAAGACATTTAATTCTAGATAAAGGGGAATAATATTTAGAATTAAATGTTTTACTCTCGTAAATAAATAATATTTTTCAATTAATTTTTTGTAAATAAAAATGGAAGAATGACAAGGAGTGTGGAATCGAAAGTTATCTATGACTCAATAAATAAGTTTCTTTTAAATTGTTTATTGTTCTCATATTTTAAAAGGGTTTTCCTTTTTATAATACACTTTTTTTTTTAATTTATGAATTTCTAAAAAGTCTCCCCAAACAAATTAACAAAAGGCTTAGCTATTCTTTGGTGTAGCAATCCAATAATTTTGTTTTGTGGTATTCTTTGCCACATCAAACTTTAACACCTTAACATTTGGGTTACCTTCTTCCTTTTTCTGTTTATTCCAAATTTCTCATAATCAATCCAAATCTCAATACAATGTGAAAAAGGACTGATTGGTACTTAATTTGACTAGTTTTATGTGTTATAATTAACTTATCTGAGATAATTCTAGTCTAATTATGATGTTTTATGAATAGTTTATTCTCATTACTTATTCTTTTGTTTTTAGGTTAATTTGGGAAGAATAAGAAGAAAAAGAAATTGGAAATTCAACATTGGTCATGGCATGGGCAAAATGGAAGTCCAAAATTGTAAGGGAAAATAAGAATTATTTGTAATTTGAATTCCAATTTTGTAACCGATAGGATTTAATAATTTTTACTTTATTATTATATATTATGATTTTAATAATAGTTTGAGAATCCTTTTAGGATTAATATTAGGAATTAAGGAGGTTAAGACCCTTATAAATAGACTTTCTTTAGTTATTTTTCATAATCTCTCAATCTCCGGACTTAGGGATCTCATCCCTAAGTTTGGAAATTTCAATCCCAAAAGTTAGGACTATCAAGAAGGATTCCCGAGTAAGAAGAAATTTTTTCAAGCAAATAGAATTATAAAAATTCTTCTTTTCTCTTCCATTCTTTTTATGCTTTAATTGTTATTATGTCTTGCAAGTAAATTTATTTGTTTGCAAGAACATGAAGTAGATTTATATTTTTATTGGTTTAGGATATATTCTTTTAAAGATTCAATCTTTTGTTGGGTATTTATACGATTCTTGTTTTGCATCTTATTGATTTAGCTTAATCACCTAAATTGATTTGTATGATTATACAGCTAGGGTCTAAATATTATTGTTAAGATTGATGAATCCACTAAGTAGCAACTATTGTTTGAATTAGATTTGGCTAACAACTTGCTTTAACAGTAGAGAATTTTATGAATCAAATTGCATGAGATTAAAGTTATTTTCTTTTATTGTAATTTAACGTTAATGATGCCTTCATGTTTTATGTAATTTAATTGATTAAATTTATTGTTCCCTAAGACTTAGGTTTTAATTGATTAAATTGGGAATTTATATTCCTTGCTATGAGAAGTAGATCTATTTAAAGGATAGGAATTTGAGAGATAAGACAGATTCTAAAATCAACTGCTCAATTGTATTATTGATTATTTTCTCCGTAAAGCATGATCTATGAATTGTTCTTATTAATTATTTTCCTGATTGATAATTCCTTTCTTTGGATTGATTTCTTTTAATCTTCTTCTTTTAAGTTGTAGATTTTTAAAACCTCAATTTTATCCACCCAAACCTTGTAAATTAGTCGATTTTTACTTAGAACCAATTTCCTATGGGATCAACCCTTATTAATCCTTGCTATATGTTAGGAAGAGTTAGGCATTAATTTGTTTATATTACGACACACGATCAAGAATATCAGATTTATACCACAACATTCTCTCCTACTACAACAACATCTTGCTCACAAAACCCAAAAATTTCTCCTAGAGAAGACCTTTTGTAAAACTCATCTGATTATAGTGGAAAATTTTAGCAGTGGATTTCGCTTCCGTTCTTTTGACCTTTTTGAGTTTTTCACTTAAATTTTAGTGTTCTTTGCTTTATTTTTTTCAGTTGTAGTTTACTTGTGAAAATAATTATTTTGTAGTTCACTTGTGGCAATGATTATCTGCCGGCTTTATAATTTGGTTATCTCAATTTATAACACAAAGCAGGAAGGATGTATTTCTTAGATTGCATTTTGCATATACTCATTGAAGGAGCTCGGAATTGAGTTTTGGGTTACCCCGAATTGTGATGACGTCCGTACTTGCAACCTGAGAAGAAAAGGATTAGGTCACCAGAGTCGATTGTCACCCATGGGATAGCATCAATGCCTAAGTCAATATTTTGAAAATAATCTAAGGGTAAATTATCTCAAAGTATTGTGTGTTGTCTGTGGACAGTCCTCTTTTATTTTGTGTGTGATTCAACAATATATATGTAGAACGAACAATTAAGGAAGTTACCTCTTTGATTAGGATTCTATTACGTGACAGCAGGCAATTAGGATAAGTGTGAGATTTTATTAGATCCCGCCAATGGCTCCTAGAATCACGGCGTTTCTCTAAGGTGGGATACCTTGCCATTCACATCTCTGTTAGAGAGCGTCAAGCTTGCTCCGCTTAGAGCTATCATCTCATTGATGACCTTTCCGCATGCTTCGCAACTTGCCTGTGGATGTCGAAGGTCTCAACGATCTCTTCTAAGAGGTCGCGACAAATAGGTATTGGCTCATAGAATGTGTTAGGAGTTGCACACACTTGGTCGTGGCATGGAAGGTGTATGAGATTGATTGGAGCTTATCGGGTTGAAGGTTGTGGTGTGGTAAGACCTCTCCTGAGCTCATTTAGGAGGTTAGTGTCGGTAGCAGCATTTCATTGTCCACCTTTTCTTGTTGACTTTGTGAGTCTGACTTTTAGGTATTGAGGTTATGGCTTTCAGCCCATTTGGGGTTGATTTTGTCCTGGTTGTGATCATTTAGGTTAACTTGCCCGCGTTTCTCCCATCATTAGCCTCCTTTAGGCCTCGCGAGCTCGAAGGTCATGGTACCTAAATTACCATCTCTAAGTAATGGCCTTTGATGGGCACACCGATACCTTGTAATGGCTAGTTTTGGGAGGTGAAGTGCCTCCTCAGCTTTTAGCTGTTGCTTCAGTTTCCAATGTATTGGATTTTTTTTAGCAACCTTAGGGACTTCTTATCCCCTATAAATTGGGAGTCTTTTGGAGATTTTAGGATTTACCTAGAACTCTTCTCTTGTTCACAGACTTTCTTGCTCACATAATTTCTTCTTTTGTGACATATTTGCTTCTTTTTTAGACTCTCTTTTTTCTGTCCGGAAAGTACTCCAGGGCTCAGGACATCTCATCTCCTTCCTTAAACTTTCAGAAATGAACAAGTGACTTCTCTCTTTTCTGTCTCTTACTGTTTTAGAAAAAATTCATCTTTTTTCCTTCTCGGAAATAGAAAGTCTGGTGATTCTTCCATCCGGTTATCTTCCTCAGCCAGGTCTTCTTCTTCTTTTCCCCATTCGGGAGAGGTTTCTAAACCTCTACCCCATGTGATCTTGGAGAATGAGGTATTTTACTTGCTTCCAATCACCTCTAGGGCTCCCTGAGTGTCTAGCAAAGTTTATCACCTCTTGGAGTTTGAGGTCTTTTCTTTGCCTTCCTCCCTAGGTCCCTCTAATATCTTTCAGATCAGTGAGGAGAGAGGTTTAAATAGGGAGAACATAGCCCGTGCCCGAGAGTTTGAACACCCAAATAGTTGCCGAGCCAGACACGTAGTCCTTTATCTAACCAATCTCCGAGGGGGCATTCTTTTGCCATTTTTCCATCCTCTGTTCTTAGATATCGCTTATTTTTGGGGCTTCCCCATTTTGCAGGTTGTTCCCAACATTGTGGGATCGGTAGTTGGGTTTATCGTAACCTGCCATATCTATCAAGTTCCAGTTTCCTTGGAACTCTTCAGGTGTTTCTTCAGGGTTGGTGTCTCCTCGACACCGAATAGAGCCAGTGTGGGGTATCTACAATTCAACCCAAGGTACAAGCTAGTAGGCCTTTTCCAATCTTCCAGCCGGGATTGGAAGGATTGTTTCTTCTTCGCTAGGCTTCCAGGCAGCTTGATCCGGTCCATGCCTTACCCGGACTGGAATTTGAACAAGACTTTCTCCAATGACCTCCCAATCTTGGCTAGCGAGCGGGAGAGGGATAAGCACTTTTTGAACAACCTAGCCTATTGCGATACTAAGAAAGTCGGATGCATTTAGCCTGTCTAGCCTATTTATTTTCTATGTTCGGCTGGGTTAGGGAATCCAACTGAACACAACCTTCCATCCCTCAGGAGGGTTTCAAAACTTCTTCCAGCCGATAGGGGCCTTCTCTGTTTTTCCTTCCTTCAGAAAGTTTTCTTTAACTTTTCGACATGTTAACATGTCTTATTTCTTTCTGTTTTGTAGCAATGAGGACTGCATGGCTTTTTGAAGCCCACCCCTAGCTTTGAGGAAGCCAACTAGAAGGGTCATCGGCTGCTCGGGCACCTACCGGTGGTCCAAACCATGTTGCTGGTGCTTCTTCTATTGCTATGGCCGTTGCAACCTCTAGGGGAGCATCTTTTCGATTCTCTCTTTCCCTCAGAGCCAAGGCCGAAAGGTGGCCGTAACTAGCTGAACCCCAACTGCTTTAAAGACTAGTGTCGAGGTTGTCGCTTTGTGGGGTTCTAAAAGGAACATAAAGATTACTATTTCTTCCTCTCCCCTTCCTGACAATTTGCACCATCGGGGAAGGGGAAAGCTCCAGCTACCTCAAAGATCAACCAGGAATTTAGTGGTTGTGAGGCTAAGGAGGTCGCCGATACTTTGAAGAGGCTGGGGTTTGTCCCTGGCTTCTCACACTGATGAGGGGGCCGCAAGGTGGGTCCCCGAACTAGCCATGGAGTCTTCGGACTCCCGATTCAAATGGCCGCATGCCTAGTCTTTCCTAATGGAGTGTGTGCCTCCAGTTGACTGGGAACTTACCAATGAAGAGCTTGACTGATTCACGACCACCCTCTACATGGCAATAAGTCTTCTTAGTCTATCTTTTGTAGTTACTTCTGTTTCGGCCTGCATGTTTCGACCTGTATGTTTCGGCCTGGCCCTTTTCCTTTCCTTGCGAAATCGTGCCTTCTTAGGTGAGCGGCTGAGGAGGCAAGCAGAGAAAAGCAAGAAAGATAAAGGGTTCTCCACCGTAATCTTGAAGCTTCAGGACGAAAACACTTGGCTGGTGAAGGAGAATGTTGAGCTTGTGGCTTCCACCATAAGGGCTAATGCTTCCTACACTGAAGTGTTCAACTTTCTGTACGAGTGTAAGAGGAATGTCGAAGAGGCCAAAGCCGAGAACTTGAATATGTCTTTGGCCTTTGGAAATGCTGTTCAGAAAAATGAGCAGTTGGTCGAGCTCGGCAACAATCACGGAAGCTATCAATCGAAGGATCAAGTGTACAAAATGAACCTAGAAATTGCTCATCTTGCGTATGTATATTGGTCACCATCCTTGGCATTACATGCTCCATATGTGGAGGTATGACTGTTGCTATTTGTATGAGTCTTCTAGAGTTCTATAGGCTATGTCTTTTGCATGTTGTGAAGATCGCCAAGCCTTGGTTTATCTGAGCTTCACACCATAATTATCTCGTATGTCTTGAATCACATTCTTGGGGGTGTGATTCACAGCAATGATTTTTCCAACATACATACGACCAATAGTTGTTACACTAACACTCTTGTTTTGGCTTTGCTGTACAGTTTGAATACAAATGTGAGTCGAGAAAAACTTGTGAATAACCCAAATCTGGCATCCAGCTTTACAATGTGCACGTATCTTGAAAGTACAATCTTTTTGGTTCTTACATCGTGCCTCAAATCTTCCCTTATCCGAAAGTACCATGTGATATAGAAATCGGTTATCGAGTGAATATCGACCTACTACTGCTGTCAATTCCTCGTTATTGTTAAAGACTGCATCTTTTCCTATCTAACCTACTAGTGGAATAGTTTCATCTTCCAAAAAATGTACCTCTTTACCATCGTTCCAAACAATGTTTGTAAACTGAGTGAAATTGTCCGATACAAATTGCTCAAATTGAATCACCTATCTCATCTCATCGTCGAAGTTGTCATCATTATCATCCTCAGCACTCCAAATATGTTCTTCATTGTATTCATCATCATCATCTATGCGAATATATCTGGGTGTTTCCGCTTCATCATTTGCATCAATAAATTCATCTTTTGCATGATCATTTGGATTGGAAGGACAATAAGTTCTTTGGATTTTGTTCACAACCACAACTTTAGGATTTGCTTCCCCTTTCAAATACATGACGCCATATATGTCTTCAATGTCTATTAATTTAATACTTCCATCATAAAATTTAGAAGCAACTGAAATTTGTATGTCAAATTGGTTTAAGTTACTCTTCATGCAGTTTGCCATGGTTCTCATATAATCTTCATAGTTTATTTCGGATGGTACCACTAGCGGATGCACCCTTCCATTTAGAGAACCTTCGTGAACAGCAATCCTAATGTAATCCAGTTCTGCAAACAACACAAAGAAACCTATTAAAAAAATGACAGTTGAATAATGAAAAAAATAATTAAATAGAGGAGAAGGACCGAAATCCCTCTCTCAAGAACCGAAACCCCCCCCCCTCTCAAGGTTCAAAATCCAACTCCCAAGGCACGAAATCACCCTCTCAAGGACCGAAACCCCCATCTCAAGTCTCGAAATACCTCTTCTGAAGAACGAAACCACTTCTCGAGAGACTGAAACCCAACTTCTCAAGGTCGAAACCCCCCTTCTAAAAACCGAAACCAAATCTCAAGTCTCGAAATCAATATCACAAGGTACGAAATTTCCTCAGTTGGACATAAATCTCTATAATCCCACCTTCCTTCCTTTCTTCCTTCCTCCTGCTACTACCTAAATATGTGCCTAAAAAACAACAATGAACAAACAAATCCAAGCATCCAAACAACAAAGAAAAAAAAGTCAAAGAAACAAATCGAATAATGCACCACCGAACACCCCCTACCTTCGTCTTCTTGATTTCAGGGAAAAAAAATCACCAACTTAAGGACGAAACACAATAAAATGCTGGTTTTTCCCTTTCTCTCTGACAAGGGAATGGTTCTTTGAGCAATTTACTTAGCGATGATTCGAAACCTCTGATCAGATGAATGACATTAATTCTGGTTTCTTCAAGTCATTTTTACAGGTTGTTGGGTTCGGTAGTTGTGTGTGTTGAATACAGAGAGGCAAGATAGTAAATACATGTTAAAGGAGAATAAATGTTAAGTTTCTTCTTTTTTTCCTTAGATGAATATAGAATGAAAAGTTAGTTTTAGATATGAGTAATGTGTGAAATGTTGTGAAGATTTGAATAAATAGGATATTAGATATTTGTGTTGGCTATTATTTCTAAAACTTAGAGTCACGGTTTTTAAAGATTTGTTGGGACACTAGTGTATTGGTTATGAGTTTTACAGATTGTTCAAATAAGTGGTTGAGTTGAATTATTAGATTATTAAGATCTTTAAGATTCTCTAACTTATCCTTAAGATTGAGAGCTGATTTGTTTGGTATGGTATCTCTTAAGATTTCTGAAGTTTGATATTCCTTGATTGCCTATTTTGAATTGGTATTTTCATAATTATCCTGAATTGATATTTCCATATTTATCTAAATTAGATACTTATTCATATATTTAATTATCTTTTAGGAATATCTCTTGTATCTTTTTTCACTGCTATCGTTTCCAAATGATATAAAACTTTGAGTGATCAAGATGGATGATGATGTATCTGTTATGAGTGGTTAAGTTGGATTTAAAATTCTTAAAGATAAATATTCCTTGGTTGATAATACTAAAGTTACATTTATCTAATTTGGATATTCCAATATTTAATGATATATTGAGATTTTCTTTCAAACAAGAATATCTCTTATCCTTTTACATTGCTATCAGGATAATGTTTGAGTAATAAAGATTGATGATGATGATTGAGCAATGTGCTGAGAAGTTCTTGCTGAAAATTCTTATAAATATTCGGGAGAACATTGATGGTCGCAGAACTTGGGAGGAGTTTCTCTACGTCACTATCGCAAACTGTCACAAGCGTGTCAAGGGAGTGTTACAACGATTCTTGTGGAATAGTTCCAGAACTCAGGGGGAGTTTGGCTTCGGGAGAAGTTTTGTTGTGATATATGCAAGAGGAATTCTTGCTGTGAGTTTGTAAGATAAAACTTTGTATAGGGTAGTAATAGACTAGAGGGATTCTATTGTTCTATACTATTCCTATTGTAATGTTTTTATCTTTGTGGATTTTTCAGGTGGACTTAGCCTTGAGGATGTAGCCTAATATTAGATTTATTCCAATGGGGTGAACCTTGTTAAATCTTGGTGTTCATTTACTTTTTGCAAGTATTTACATATTCAGTATATTACATATACTACTAATAGAATTGCTAGTAAAAGATTCTATCAATTGGTATCGGAGCCATACACTAACGAACTAGTGGAATATCTTCGATTTAGAATCTCTTTGTGCAGCAATGAGTGGACTACTAGAAGGAGGATCGGTGAGTAGACCACCTCTACTCAACGGATGAAATTATTCATATTGGAATGCTCGGATGACTGTGTTCATCAAAGCGCTCGATGAAAAGGCTTAGAGATCAGTCAGAAAAGGATGGACTTCTCCAAAAGATGAGAGAGACCTTTTGAAGGATGAAGATACCTGGACGGAGGAAGAGGAAAGGGAAGCTAAGTTTAATTCTGAAGATCTTAATGCTATTTTTAATGCTGTCGATGTTAATCAATTAAGTTTGATAGCTCAATGCATTTCAACAAAGGAGGCCTGTACAACTTTACAAACAGCACATGAAGGCACATCAACTGTGCGACGCTCCAAATTGCAAATGATCAGTTCTTACTTTGAAAAATTACAGATGGACAAAACTGAAACTATTGCTGATTTCCATGCAAAATTGAGTGACCTAGCTAATGCGTCATTCACTCTTGGGAAGCAAATGACTGAAAAAACATTGGTCCGCAAAACTCTGAGATCCCTTCCAGAACGGTTCGCTCACAAAGTAATTGCAATTGAAGAAGCAAAGGATATTGACACAATCAGGTATGACGAGTTAATCGGCTCATTACAAGCTTTCGAGATGAACTTAAAGCCAAATTGGAAGGACAAAGGTATTGCATTTCAAGTTGCTGATCCCAGTGAGTCAGAAATTGACTGAGATGCTCAGCAGGCAATGTCCCTGATCTCTCAAAATTTCAAGAAAATGTATAGATGAATCAAAGGCAAGCCAAACCTCAGTAAAATCAGGAACAATACTGTAAACAAGAAATCTTTTGGTAAGCCTCACTCTGATTTAATTGATTCTAATATCAAGACTAACATTGGAATACAATGCAAGGAATGTGAAGGTCACGGTTATATTCAGGCTGAATGTGCAACTTATCCCAAAAACATAAGAAGTCTTTTATTACTAAGAGGAGTGATGGCGAACAAACTGATGAGGATGAGGAAGGAGGTAAACAAACCAATAATTTCGTTGCAGTACATGGTAAAGTTGATTCATCTAAATATGACAATCCAGTTATGACAAATGTTGAACTAAATGAAGAGACAGAGGTCAGACAATGCTTTCCAGAATTAACTGACATAGACAGTGACAGTGAACTCACTCCTGATGAAATGCTTGAAGCCTAGAAGGAATTGTTCAAACAATGTATCAAGCTTAATAAACTAAACTGAGAACTAGAGCTTAAGGTAAAACTCATATGTCTGAGAAAGAAAAAATTGTAACTAAAATCAGCTTTTTGATTGCAGATTGTGAAGCAAAGGAGCATAAATTTCAGAAATTGTCAAAGGAACATGACAATGCAAAGAAAACTATGAGGATGATGAAAGGTGGCACTGAATCAAATATTGGCAGAACAAAGACAGCCATATGATCGTTGAGGTTTAGGGTATGATGAGAGTCGTAACAATCTTCCACGACAAAATCTTAGAATAGAGAAAACTAAGGTGATGAATTCACAATCACAAGGTATTGATATACGAAAGATTATCACCAAAGGTAAGACAAAGGTATTTGTACCTACTGTTTTCAAAGAGGACATATTAGACCCAACTGTTTTAAGATGTTATATAGTTCTATTTATAACATGTCACCAACATGACATCAACAGGCTTAGGATCACAAGATTAAACAAATTTGGGTTAAGAAAAATAGCCATCCCTGTTTAGCAGATTTATGTCTTTAAAAGTATCTGATTTGATAATGGCTGTTCTCGTTACATGACTGGTAGAAAGGAATATTTGAAAGATTATCATGAATGTAATCTTGGCCAAGTCACTTTTGGTGATGGTAAGTAGGGATAAATCTTGGGAAAAATAACTCTTGTGGTAAAAGGAATGCCTCATCTGCATAATGTGTTTTTAGTAGATGGTCTTCTAGCTAACTTGATTAGTATTAGTCAGTTGTGTGATGATGAGTTGTTTGTTAAATTCGCCAAAGATGCATGTCATGTGTATGATGAAAATAAGAACTGTGTATTGTCTGGTACTAGATCTTCAAGCAATTGCTATATCACTGATGCAACTTTACTTTGTAACAGTGCAAGTCGTAATAATATTGAATTGTGGCATGAGAAATTGAGACATATAAACTTCGAACAACTCACTAAAATCTCTGTTATAGGTGCGGTCAAAGGAATTCCTGACTTTGGAGCAAATAAAGGTGCAATGTGTGACGCTTGTCAACTTGGAAATCAAAAACATCAAGCACACAAAGTTGTCAATTTTATTACTACTTCTCGTCCACTAGAACTATTACATATGGATCTCATGGGTCCTATGCAGGTTGAAAGTGTGGGAGGTAATAAGTATGTGTTTGTATGTGTAGATGATTTTTCAAGGTTTATCTGGGTTGACTTTCTTAGGGAAAAATCAAATTCATTTGAATCATTCAAAAGATTATCCATGAGATTAATTACAGAAAAAGCTGATGGTTATGGAAAAATTGTTCGCATTAGAAGTGATCATGGAAAAGAATTTGAAAATACCATTTCCACTAATTTCTGTGATGATCATGGCATTTTGCATGAGTTCTCTGCACCAAAAACACCACAACAGAATAGTGTTGCAGAAAGGAAAAACAGGACTCTACAAGAAATAGCTAAGATAATGTTATGTGCTAAAGAAATACCATCAAAATTTTGGGCTAAAGCTATAAATACTGCCTGTTATATCATTAATTTTGTCTATTTTAGAGCAGGAACAAAGCTGACTTCCTATGAAATATGGAAAGGAAGGAAACCAAACGTTCATTATTTTTAGGTCTTTGGATGTAAGTGTTTTATTTTAAATGATAGAGACAGGCTTGGTAAGTTTGATCAAAAGAGTGATGTTAGTATTTTTCTTAGATATGCAACAAATAGTCAGGCTTATAGAGTACTTAATCAACGTATTGGCAAAATTGTGGAATCTGCTAATGTTGTGTTTGATGAACTTACAAGGACTTTACCAAAGCCAGAAGACAAAGAAATAGAAAAATGGTGGACCCAACTGATTGGACAACAACAGCAATCAATAGATGAAAAACAGGGTTCCCACAGTATCCCGCTTGAGGCAGTCCAATCTATAGGTACAACAGATGATGAAACACAGGCAAAAACAGAGACACAAACAGAAACAGGTAAGAAGGTTAAGAGACAAATCTCCTCTAGAATATATCAAGCACATCTATTGCAAAAGGTAATTGGAGATTTGGAGGAAGGAACACGCACTAGAGGTAAGGAAAAAGTTAACTATAGAGAAATGATTAGCTTTGTCTGCTAATTGTCTACTATAGAACCAAAAAATGTAATTGAAGCCTTGAAAGATGACTGATGGATTAATGCTATGCATGAGGAATTAGAACAGTTCAATAGGTTGGATGTTTGGTCATTAGTACCAAGACCTGAAAATATGAATATCATTGGTACAAAATGGATTTTTAAGAATAAAATAGATAAGTCCGGAAACGTTGTTAGAAACAAATCAAGATTAGTAGCTCAAGGATATGCACAAGTAGAAGGTATAGATTTTGATGAAACATTTGCACTTGTGGGTAGAATGGAATCTATTAGGTTATTGTTATGTGTTGCTTGCCTTCGTCAGTTTAAGTTGTATCAAATGGATGTCAAAAGTGCCTTCTAAAATGGTATTCTAAGTGAAGAAGTCTATGTTGAACAACCTAAGGGCATTATTGATCCAAAATTTCCAGATCATGTGTTTCAATTGAAAAAAGGCATTATGTGGTTTAAAACAAGCCCCTCGAGCATGGTATGAAAGGTTAGCAAAACATCTATTGCAACCGGGTTACGAACGAGGGGGAGTTGATCAAACCTTGTTTGTAAGAAGGTTCTCTAAGGATATTATAATTGCTCAAATTTATGTTGATGATATTGTTTTTGGTTCTACTTTTGTTCGACATGCAGATACCTTTGTGAAACAAATGACACAAGAATTTGAAATGAGTATGGTTGGTGAATTGACATATTTTCTGGGATTACAAGTTAAACAATTTGCAGATGGGATATACATCTCACAAAGCAAATATGCTAAAACTTTGGTTAAAAAATTTTTTAGAACACCAATTTGTACTAATTTGAAACTGTCTAAAGACGATGCAGGAACAACAGTGGATTCAAGTCTGTATCAAAGTATGATCTAGAGCTTGTTTTATCTTATAGCAAGTAGACCAGACATATGTATCAGTGTTGGCATCTATGCCAGATATCAAGAAAATTCCAAAGAATCTCACTTGATGGCTGTTAAAGGAATTGTTTGCTATGTCAATACCACATCACATTATGGCATTTGGTATACAACTGACTTCACAGCATTTTTGGCAGGTTTCGGAGATGCACATTGGGCAGGAAACTTGGATGACCGTAAGAGTACTTCTATGTTTCTACCTTGGAAACAATCATGGTACAGCAAGATGCAGAACTCAATTTCATTATCAACTGCAGAAGTTGAATACATTGCTGCTGGAAGCTATTGTACATTACTACTGTGGATACAACAAATGCTAAAAGATTATGATATTGTACAAGATATGTTTACTATGTTTTGTGACAATAGAAGTGCCATTGATATATCTAAGAATCCTGTTCAGCATACTCGCACTAAACACATTGACATAAGACATCATTTCATTTGAGAATTGGTAGAAACTAAGACTGTTGTCATTGAGCATGTGTCAACGGAAAAACAACTTGCTGATATAAACCTTTGGATGCTAAAACATTTGAATCATAGAGGAAAGCTTTCGGAGTCTGTTTTCTTGATATTTAAATAACACTAGTATGACAGTTACTCTATAGTATAGTTGTTCAACAATATTATATTGTTTTGATTTTTTTCCTTTATTATTGTTGAAGATTTATCATTCTTAAATTTCCCATATAGGCAGTTTGTAAAAATATCTTTCATGAAACTAGATTTTTACCTCTTTTACACCGACATGATTGATTCCTTCAATTTTCCAAATAAAAAAAAATGCCGATTAGGAACAAGGGAATGTCATTTAATTTTGGCTAAAATTGCTTATTTTATGAAAAAAGAGTTACCTCCATTAGTGGTTGTGTGAAAAGTATCTCAGATAAGCCGAGGAGGAACAAGGGAATGTCACTGATTCGGCAAAATTTGATTATTTTCTGAGAAAAGAGTTACCTTCACTATGGGTTCACTAGCTATACATAATCAAAATCATCATTGCAAAAAGATACCCTAGTGGTTGTGTGAAAACTATCTCAGATTGAGGGAAATGAGTTCTCATCATGTACACACACCTTCACTAAAATTTTGGTTGATTGATAATTTATTTTTCTCTCTCTATATTCTTAATTTACATTTAGTAACCTTCGCGATGACACGGGAAATTGATCTTAGCAGGATAATTAAGCTGATCCTACCATACTTAAGGTGACTGCCATACTCATTTTCTAATAATAATAATAATATATATATGATTTGTTTCAAAAGTTTTTCCCTGGCGATCTTTTGTTTAAACTCTATTGGTTAGTTTAATGTTCTTGGCAGTTAAAATACCTTGATTCATGCTCATGTCTTCAGTTTTCGTGTCTATCACTTTGAAACTTGGAAAGTTTCTCTTTTAATTTCAATAAACTGTTTTATTCGATATTTATGCACTAATCCCAGAGCATGTTTCCTATATTACCATACTCATAATTGTCAAAGAAGGGTATTTCCATTTTCTTCTCTTCCGGTTTCTCTTCACTATTTGGTTGTATTTCTTTGTCAATCTTCACAAGCTTTTGCAGAAACTGTTTGTGGGTACCTTTGATCCCACTATGGTGCTTGTAAAACAGGTTGCTAGGAAGAAGAAAGATAGTGTCACTATTATTTCATCAACATCTAGTTCCACACCTCCATTTGCAGAGACTCCACCTCCTACTGAAGTGAATTCAACCAGTGGTCCTGATGACATGTCTGGTCTCCCTCAAGATCTGTGAGTTCAGAAGGTCCAATTGGTCTTTCTATATTGATGGTCTGGTGCGTGATTTTTATGACAATTTGTATAAAACTCAAAATGTTGAAAGTCCTTTATTTGCGAGGGTTTATGTCAGTGGTCATGTGTTTGATTTTCTCCAAACTTGATTCGGGAATATTTGGGTTTTCCAAGTGCTGATATTATTTTTAGGTCTGGAGAATCTTCAACTTTGAATTTTGATGATATTGCTTCTAAGTTAACTGGAGGTCACATTCATAAATGGCCTAATGATAATGCCATTAGAGCCTTTGCCTTGGCCACAAAATACTCTGTCCCTCACAAAATTTCAAAGTCAAATTGGTTTCCTTGCACTCATTATTCTATTGTTTTTGCTAAACATGCACGACTATTATATTCTCTTGGGACTACTACTTCTTTTGATCTAGGACAACACATATTTGATTTTATCTGTGGCTATCAACAATGGGAAAAGACCTATGGGAGTCTGCCCCAGGAAGTTACCACCTTGGAACAGGCTGTTGCTTGGGCTCTCACTACTACATCTGATGATTCCACCTCTGCTTCTTCGTTACTTGACTGATACTTTGCCATTTTTTTTGGCAACAAGGGGGAGAAAATTTTTGTCGTTTTTGATGTTACTAATACTCTGGTTATATCTTGTTACTCTTCTTAGTTTTCTTTATTGGTATTCATTTGATTTTGCAGTCTTCTTATTACTGCTACTGGTCTATTAGTATTGCATTGACTCTGGTTTTCCAGTTTACAATTTTTATGCTTATGATTCAAAAACCTTAGTATCTGTGTGTTTGCCAAAAGGGAAGTTTGTTAGATATTTGTGTTGGCTATTATTTCTGAAACTTAGAGTCACATGGTTTTTGAAGATTTATTGGGATACTGATGTATTGGTTATGAGCTTTACAGATTGTTCAAATCAGTGGTTGAGTTGAATTAGGAGATTATTGAGATCTTTAAGATTCTCTAAGTTATCCTTAAGATTGAGAGCTGATTTGTTTGATTTGGTATCTCTTAAGATTTCTGAAGTTTGATATTCCTTGATTATCTATTCTGAATGGTTATCTTTATAATTATCCTAAATTGATATTTAAATATTTATCTAAATTAGATACTTATTCATATATTTAATTATCTTTTAGGAATATGTCTTGTATCTTTTTTCATTGCTATCGTTTCCAAAGGAGAGAAAACTTTGAGTGATCAAGATTGATGATGATGTATCAGTTATGAGTGGTTAAGTTGGATTAAACTTCTTAAAGATAAATATTCCGTGGTTGATAATACTAAAGTTATATTTATCTAATTTGGATATTATCATATTTAATGATATATTGAGATTATCTTTCAAACAGGAATATCTCTTATCCTTTTACATTGCTATCAAGATAATCTTTGAGTTATAAAGATTGATGATGATGATTGAGCAATGTGCTGAGAAGTTCTTGCTGAAAATCCTTAGAAATATTTGGGAGAATATTGATGGAGCCAGAACTCGGGAGGAGTTTCTCTACCTCACAATCACAAACTGTCACAGGCGTGTCATGGGAGCGTTACAACTGTTCTTGTGGAACAGTTCCAGAACTCAAGGGGAGCTCGACTTCGGGGGAAGTTGTCATCTTCGGAGGGATTCTAGAAGATGTTGCAATATATGCAAGGGGGATTCTTGCGGTGAGTTTGTAAGATAAAACTTTGTATAAGGTAGGAATAGACTATAGGGATTACTATTGTAATATTTTATCTTAGTGGATTTTTCAGGTGGACTTAGCCTTGAGGATGTAGCATAATATTAGATTTCTTCCAATGGGGTGAACCTTGTTAAACCTTGGTATTCCAAGTATTTTTAGTATATTACGTATACCATTAATAGAATTATTAGCTAAAGATTTTATCATAGGAAATCATTGTTCTCAGTTTAGATAAAACTGAAAACAGCCTTAGTTACTTGAGTGGCAATGGATATTCTATATTGAGCTTGCAAAATTTATTGGATGAATGCAAAAGTCAAGATATAAACCTTTTTGTGCATTATGTGCTTGGCAAACACATAACAGAGACGTTCCACAAGCAAATTTGTACGACCAGGGACAAATTAGATCACATACATTCATATATGCATTTGTTGAATTGCTAGAAAGAAACTCATAGCGATAGTTGACGGGAATCTTCCCGAATATGCAAATCTTATAGAATTTGCTTTGTCAATTGCGGAGACCATGGATATGTAAGATCCTAATAACTATAAAAAAGAGCAAATCAGATTAGTGCTATGGATAAAGAGATGGAGTCTCGTCATAAAATTCATCCTGGAAGCTTGTTCCATTGACGAAAGGACAGAAGATAGAAGGATGTAAATGAGTTTTCATATAGGGAAATTAAAGTGCTAAAGCATCAAACTATAAGGCAAGGTTAGGCTAGTGGCTAAAATTTTTACTCAAACTAAGGAGATACCTTATATTTTTTCTAGTGACGAAACACAACTATATAAGACTCTCGTTAGGCTTGGATCCCTCACAGGCTAGAGCTTGAACAGTTAGATATGAAACCTACATTCTTGCATGAAAGTTGAAGGACCGGATGACTTAACCTGAGGGCTTCATCACTCCAAAATTGAAAAGTTCTTTACCTGGACTGAAACAGTCCCTCCACAGTAGTATTAAGTATGTGATACATTCGTGATTAAAATATCACAATGTGTGTATCATAAGAAACTTGCAAATGGTTAACTGGAATATTTGCTATTGTATTTAGATGACATGCTTATCCTACTAAAACATGTTACACCTTGATTTGTTGAAAAAAAAGGTTGAGTGAGGAGTTCGATATGGAAGACTTAGGTACTACAAAGAAAATTTTGGGAATAAAAACAACACATGATAGAAAGGTTTGGAAGCTAATGTTGTCTCTATTGGAGGCTGAAACCAAATATTATATTAGGGCCATTTTTGTTTTTTCTGTAGATTTTGCTTTTAGGTTAAAAGCTCCATCTTTGTATTAATGATTGTGAGACGCTAGTCATATTTACGTTGAAAAAGAAAGAGATAGAAGATCTTGGCTTGATCTTTGTGAGAGTTCTCAATCTCTTTGTGCAATGATCTTGAGAGAAGGTTGTAATTGTATTCCAACTTTCTTAAAAGTCTAGTGGATTCGTAGAATGCCTCTGCACTGAGATGTAGCCTAGGTTTGGGTGAACTTTGATGACAGATTTTTTGGCCTGTTCTTCAAGTTTTGTTTCTTTCATTATTATATTCTGTTTGGGTATATCATTTGCTTTTGTTATATTTTTGTATTCGACTTGCGATTTCCTAATAATTGGTATTAGAGCATTAGGTTGGCTAATCGAGAACATCGAGGGTTTTTTAGTGAAGTTCTATTGAAAGCAAATAGTATGGCAGAAAATAAAATAAAAATCGATAAATTCGATGGTAGCATTTCGAATGATGGAAACTTCAATTCAAGGATTATTTTTATCAGAAAGATCTTTATTTACCACTTGAGAGTTGGAAACCTGATATCGAGGAAGTGGATCCAATCGCGGAATCTGGATGGAAAATTCTTGATCGAATGGCGGGGGGTGCAATTCATTTAGGGTTAACGAAAAAGACAGGTTACCACATCGTGAAAGCAAAAATTGCAAAAGATGTCATGGATATTGTTATGAATATTTATGAGAAGCCATCTACATCAAATCAGGTATTTGTGTTGAAGAAATTGGTTAATATGAAGCTATCTGACAGATGTTCTGTGGTAGAGCATATTAACAATATTACATAGGTCACAAGTCAGTTGGAATAAGCAGGCATAAATCTATATAGAAAGCTTCAAACTTTATTGTTTTTATGTTCTCTTCCAGAAAGTTACAACACTGCAGTGCAGGGTATTTCCAGCATCTTGAAGGATGATGTTGTGACTTGCATCATGGATGAAGAGATGCGAAGGAAAGTCTCGGGTGGAGATAATTTTTCAGCATCTACATCTTCTATGGCACTAGCTGTGGAGAACCGTGGAAAAAGTAAAAGCATAGGAAAATTCAATGAGCTTGGTAGATCACAAGCAAGGGGAAAGAGGCCAGGTGCAAAAGATGAGTGTAGGTTTTGTCAAAAAATTGAACACCGAAGGTTTCAATATGAAGCCTACAAAAGGAAACAATAGGATGAGAATCAAGGAGCTAATGTGGTTAGTGATGAACCCTTGCTAGAAAATTTGTGTTTATCTGCAGGGTTTGACTTGATGATAGACAATTGGTTTATTGATTCTGGTGCTTCTTTCCATTGCACCTCGCAAAAAGAAATATTTGTTGATTATGTCAGTGGAAACTTTGGGAAAGTGGTTATGGGAAACGACCACACATGTCCGATTGTTGGAAAAGGAACTGTGACTATGAACAACTCAAGTGGAGGATGTCTACTTTTTGTGAAATTAGGCATATACCAGAGTCTCAACTAGAAAACTTGACCAAAAAGTTTTGGTAACAACCTTTGGGTGTAGAGAGTGGAAGATAACCTCAGGAGCGAGATTAGTAGCAAAGGGAAAGTGTACGGGTACACTTTACCTTCTGCAAGGAGACAATATCAATGATTGGTTGCGACGACAATGGCTACAGATAATTTATCTACTCTTTGGTATTGTCGTTTGTGACATCTAGGTGAAAAGGGTGTAAAGCAGTTACATTCAAGAAAGTTGCTGCCAAGTTTGCAAAAGGTTGAATTAGATTTTTGTGAGAGTTGCATTTATGGAAAACAAAATGCAGTTAGTTTTCAATTAAATGGGCGACAGAATAAAAGTCAAAAGCTATAGTTAGTTCACACTGATGTATGGAGACCGGTGCAGGAACTTTCTTACGGTGGTAATAGATATTTTGTCACATTCATTGATGATACGACAAGGAAGACTTGGGTCTATGCTCTCAAAGAAAAATCAGATGTATCTAGGATGTTTAAAACGTGGAAGGTCATGGTAGAAAAAGAAACAAGTTATCAAGTTAAATATTTGAAGTCTGATAATGGTGGTGAATACACCAGTAAGGAATTGGCAGCATATTTGAGCCAGGAAGTCATGAAGATTGTTCCTAGAACTCCTCAGGATAACGGTGTTGCAAAGAGAATGAACAAGACCATTCTAAAACGTGCGAGATGCATGAGACTACATGCGGGTCTCCTACTACACTTATGGGTTGCTACTGTTGATGCAGCTGTTTATCTTATCAACAAGAGTCCATCTAGCTCGTTGGATGAAGAAATATCGCAAGAGCAATGGTCAGGTAAAAAGATTAATTATTCCTGTCTAAAAGTTTTTTGTTGTATTGCGTATGCTTTGATTGACAGGGAGGATAGGAAGAAGCTTGATGCTAATTCCCAAAAATGCATCTTTATCGGATATGGTGGCGATAAGTATAGCTATAGGCATTGGGATTATGAGAATAAGGAAGTCATTCATAGTCGGAATATGGTATTCCATGAAGAAAAAATGTATAAGGATCGTCAGATAGAGCATGAAAAAGCAAAAGAAGCAAAACGTGTTAAGTTAGATACAATGCCTGCAAAGATGATTCCCGCAAATCAAATTGCATCTGAAGAAGAGGTTTAAGATGAACCTAAACCAGTGAGGGGGCAATTCGAGAGGAACATAACAATTCAGAGTAGACTAATAACTCTAAAGTACCTATCTTGAATAGATCTACATGTGTGAAAAAGCCAAAGGTAATTTTTGATCCATCATCAAATATTGTTCTGGCCATGTCTTGTATACAGATTCTAGAGAATCGGAGACTTACGATGCTTCAAAGAAAGATACATTTCACTTGCAGTGGGAGAGTGCTATGAAAGATGAGATGGGCTCGTTACTTCATAAAAAAACTTGAGAGTTGACCAAGTTGCCCATAGATAAAAAAGCTTTATTAAATAAGTGGGTGTACAGGATTAAGAATGAAGCTTATGGTAGTATCAACTATAAGGTGAGACTTATAGTTAAAGGTTTTTCTCAAAAGAAGGGATCAACTGCTCCGAGATATTTTCATCAGTAGTGAAGATGACATCAATAAGAGTTTTACTGAGTATTGTTGCAGTGGAGGATCTTCATCTCAAGCAATTAGACAGGAAAAACGGTGTTTTTACATGGTGACTCAGATGAAGAATTATACCTGGCACAAACTAAAGGTTTTGAAGTCAAAGGTAAGGAGAACATGGTATGTTTCTTGAAGAAAAGCTCGTATAGCTTGAAACAAGCTCCACTACAATGGTATCTAAAGTTTGATGGTTTCATGGAAGAAAAAGGATTTGCACATTGTGAGTTTGATCATTATGTTTATCTTTGCAGGTATAGTGATGGTGATATTGTGTATCTCTCTTTATATGTGGATGATAAGCTGGTGGCTAGTTCTAATATGAAGATTTTCGTAGAAGTGAAGAAGATGTTAGCATCATAGTTTGCTATGAAAGACTTGGTAGAGGCCAAGAATATCTTAGGCATTACAATCATCAGGGATAGGAAAAATAAGGAATTGTGGCTATCGCAAGAAGACTCTGTGAACAAGGTGTTAAAGAGATTTAACATGGATAAAGCAAAACCAGTTGCGACTCTTCTAGCAAGTCACTTCAAACTTTCCAGGGATATGTGTCCGAGTGCTCAAGTTTTGAAAGATGAGATGACAGTAGTTCCATACGCATCAATAGTATGCCATGGTGAGCACGAGACATGACATTGCACAAGCAGTGGCAGTAGTGAGTCGATATTTGCAGAAGCATTGGAATGCAATAAAATGGAAATTGAGATATCTAACAAGTACATCAAACTACTCTCTTTGTTATGGTGATGGATCTCTAAAATTACAAGGCTATGTGGATGCAAATCACTCAGATGATCGATGTAGTGGTAACAGTACCATTGGATTTGTCTTTATAGTTGGAAGTACAGCAATGAGTTGAGTATCTCAACTATAGAAAGTGGTGGCTCTATCAACGATAGAAGGGAAGTATGTGGCAATCACAGAAGCCTCCAAAGAAATCATATGGTTACAAAAGTATATGGAGAAGCTACATCGAAAGCAGCCAATGAGTACATTGTGGAGTGATAGTCAAAATGCAATGCACTTAGCTAAGGACGCAACTATCACTCAAGGACGAGACATATCAAGAAGAGTTATCACTTCATCAGGTCAGCATTAAAAGATAATGAGTTGAAGCTACAAAAGATTGATGGCTCAAAGAATCCTATTAACATGTTGACTAAGGTATTAGATAGAGAAAAATATATTTTTTGTACTACTACCATCGGTATTACTCCATGTTAATTGATGAGGAGTATCGCAGAGGCACAAATTTTGGTTACTAGCTTTTTTAAAGAAGATTGTTGCAAAGTTGCTTGGTGCATCTGGTATATTTATCTTCAAGTGGGAGATTGTTGGTGGATGAAACCAAATATTATATAATTGCCTTTTTGTCCTTTCTATAGATTTTGCTTTTAGATTAAAACCTCCATCTTTATATTAACAATTGTGAGACACTAGTCATATACACGCTGAAAAAGAAAACAGAAAAGATCTTGGCTTGATCTTTGTGAGTGTTCTCAATCTCTTTGTACCTTGATCTTGAGAGAAGATCGTCATTGTATTTCAACTTTCTTAAAAGTCTAGTGGATTCGTAGAGTGTCTCTGCACGGAAACGTTATCCAGATTTGAATAAACTACGATAACAAATTTGCTGGTGTGTTCTTCAAGTTTTGTTTATTTCATTATTATATTCTGTCTTGGTAGATCGTTTGCATGAGTTATATTTTTGGATTCGACGTGCGATTTCCTAACGGTCGCCACAGTCCTACATTGAGAAAGTCCTTAAGAAGTTCAACATGACAGATGAAAAAATGGTGTTCTTCTGTTCCCTTTACATATCATTTGAAGTAGTCGGCGGATTTTTCACGCATGACAGATGAGGACATATACCATACCCATATTTTTCCATATTCAAGAGCAGTAGGTAGTAGTGTCATGTATTCTATGATCTGCCCATGTCCTGACATATCACATGTTAGTGTTGGTTACCGCTATGAATAGACATGTGGTGTGTCTTGTTAAGAAGCATCGGTTGGATGTGAAATGGATTTTGAGATGTTCCAAAGGTTGTGCAGATTTTGGTTGGCGATTCCATAGTTACTACATTAATTCAAAATCATGCAAGGGGTTTCGATAAGTGAGATCTGACCACTCTACCACAGAAGTTTAAGTATAAAGCAATTACAAATTCGCAAAAGAAACCATTTGATAAGTGATCTTGGATCGACCCAAAAGGAAATACTAGTGTTTTGTCACAGCTAATCATCTCACCAAAAATTAAAAGCACGAATCATATCAAAGTCAAATATCACTCTATTCAAGACATCATATCCCCTCCGTGACAAATTATTATTGATTTGAAAACAGTGTCTATGCATGATATGATGACTCAGGCAGTTCCAACTGACAAGTTCAATAGTATCCCTTTTGCAAGGGCCATGCACAGGAGAGCTTGGTTCTCTAGCTGATGAAGAGAACACAAGCCAAGGAAAAATTTGTTACGTTTATCTATATTCTTAATTGGATTAGCAAATACAGTAGCCTATTTGGGTGAGAATAATATTTTAAGATTACAGAATTTTATGCTAAAATATACTAGGAATTGGAAGATTCTAAGTTTCGACACCCACATATAAAGATCGGCTTGGGGATTTTTAACCATAACCTTTCGTCCTTGATCAGAGTAGATATAACCACTCACTTTTAGATCGAATCAAATTGGCTGGTAGCTCGATCAGACCATACATCGATCATCAAATCGATTTGAAAGAAGGTATTGAATCGTTTTTTTTATCAAATCTTTCTTTGAATGAAAAATCGAGATTGATTGATTGGTTAGACGAGTGAACAAGTGAATTAGGCTATCTAATGCTAAACCGGCCGATTTTTGAAAAATCAAAATTAGGGCCAAATTTATCCAAATTTCAACCAAAAAAAAAAAATCAAATATACTTTAATATTAAATCATTCCTTAATTAAATTATAAATTTACTCATTTAGTTCTTTTAAAATCAACAGATTTACTCAAAATATACTTCATTATTAAATATTAATAAATAAATAAAAATATTTTATAAGATTAAGCTTTACCCATACTAAAAATTATTATTTTTAAATCTCTATAAGGCAGAACTTTTTTTTTTTCCTTTTTAACATTAAAAAAGCCTATGAAGGCGTGGGGTTAGGTAGACCCTACCCATTTATTATGGTAAAAATTTGATGACATAAGGGGGGACATAAAACCCTACCATTAAGAATGGTGGAAACAAATCCACTCATACTCGTCGAAAGTAAGGAAATTTAAGCCTATCTAAATTACAAAGACCTCTAACATCAAATAAAGAAAGTGAATTATATAGATTACAATATACACAATGTAAATTATCACGAGCCTCATTTGTAAGGAAATCAGCCACCTAGTTTCCTTCTCTGAAAACATGAACCAAGGTGAACAAGCCAAAAGCTATCTTCTCTTGAACTTCTCTAAGCTTTTGATGAAGACTCCAAGAAGTTGAACAATTCCCATTCATCGTATCCACCACACTTTTACAGTAAAGTTGAATAAGTACTTTTGTCCAATTTTCCATCAAGCAATACTTTAAACCTTCCGAAAGAGCCTCTATCTCAACCATCATAATAGTTGTCTCTCCTATGTAAGTGGAAAAAGCCCCCAAAAATTGTCTGTTTCCCCTCCTTACAATTCCCCCTGCAACTGTTGTACCTGGGTTCCCTCTTGATGCTCCAGCCACATGCAATATAATTCTATGATCATAACATTCCTACCACCAACAAACCCTAATAGCTCTAGGGCATTTAACTGCTACTGAAGTATTAAAGATTTTTCCAAAATTCAGATCAGGAAAAGCCTCCTTTAAGTAGAACAATTTATGCATAATGGCCTTGATAATGTGAGGACTAGAACTGATGTTACCTTCAAAGAAGAACTTACATCTAGTTGCCCAAATTTCTCTGCATAACAAAGTGGGTATGACTTTTGACAAGGCACGTGGCTCATTCTCCAAACTGAACCCAACAACCAACATCATTAATAGGACTGCTAAAGAAAAGCTGTTGAGAAAAGAATGCCCAAACCGCCTTAGCAACTCGACAACCTTCAAACAAAATGTGCATAATTTTTCTCACTATGAAGGTAATGGCACCGAGAAGCTAGTTGAGACCCTAGTCTCCTTAAACTATTATCAAGGGGCAGAAAACCGTACAACATTTTCCAAACAAAAATAGTCCATGACAAGGGTATAGCTTTGTGCCAAAACATAATTGTAGCAGCATCACTAAGCTCATCCTCCAGATATTGAATATAAGAGGAGAGGGAAAACTTACTTGAAGTTGTAAACTTCCTTATATAAGTATTCGAACTTCCTTGATCAATAGGAGTATATCCTATTTCTTCCATTGCGTCTGAATTTGCTGGGAGAAAAGACCTCAATTCCTCCATGTTCCAAACTCCATTTAAGAGAAAATGTTGAATCTGTAGTGAAGAATCCTGAACCTCCATTATGTCTGCCAATTTCGTAGACAGCAACCAATCTTCATGCCAAAAGGAAAGATCTCCATTAGCAATAAGTACTGAGATATGAGCATCTGCATCCTCTGCTAGTCCCTTCAATCTTCTCCACCCTCTAGAACCTCCACTGGCCATAGCTTCTCCAATCTGAAAATTATATTCCAACCTAGTGAGCTTCACCCACAAAGAGCTCTCTGTACGAAATCTCCAAAAATTTTTGTACTCAAAAGCCTTAATAGAAATCTACAGTGAGTAGATATATAACCCAACCCCCCCCCCCCCCACCCCCCAATCCAATTCAAAAGGTTTGCAGATCTGCTGCCAATTACACCAAGACCTTTTAAACCCTTGCTCCGTTTTACTCTAGAAATTTTTTTGCAAAATTCCTCTCCATCGCCTTAATTACTTGGACTGGTGGACTGCATGCAACAAGAATATGCATGATAGTGGAAGGCAAGACATAACGACTGAGAATAACTCTTTAAGCAATTTCTTCTGCCAGCCCACATTAATCTTCTGTACAATGCTTTGAAAATATGAAAATTTTGATCTACCACAACATAAATCGGACAGCCTAAGTAAATTATAGGCATAGATTTAATTGGACAAGCAGTAAGATCCTTCACCAACTTCCTTCTGTGAGTTGTTGAAGACTTAGGTAAATACAATGAACTTTTGTGATAATTTATCAGTTGCCTTGAACAAGATTGATAATTTCCAAGAAAATTCATTAAATCAATCAATTGGTGTATTAGTCCCCTTGTAAAAATGACCACATCATTAGCGAAGCTAAGATGTGATATTGAATATCCTTGCTTATCCTAAAAAAAATCTCCCAAGGACCCCTCAAGTAACATACGATTCAATCCTCTTGAAAGTACTTCAGTCGCCAGCATGAATAATGATGGAGACAATGATCTCCTTGACTAACTCCAAGACTAGAAGAAAAGTGCCCACAACTTTCCCATTAACTGTCACCGAGAAGTGATTAAAACATAAACAATTCCTAATTAAATTAATGAAATGAGCAGAGAAACAAAATTTCTCTAACATCGTAAAATGGAAGTCCCATGACACCCTATCAAAAGCTTTATACATATCTAACTTGATGATCAAATTACCCCCTCTACGACTCTTATTTAAGGACTGAGTGAATTTTGACACAAGAACAATATTGTCCTTAATATGCCACCCCATGACAAATCCTCCATGATTTTCACAAATTAACTTCGACAATAAGAGAGAGTCTTGACGCCAGATTCTTACCAATTATCTTTGATGAGAAGTTACAAAGATTGATTGGTCTGAACAACAAAGGATGAAGGATTCATGACTTTTGGAATTAGTACAATCTGTGTTGCTGTAACTTGTCTAGGTAAATGAACCCCCGACCAAAAATCTCTAACTGTTTGAATCACATCTTCTTCAATTAGTTATAAAAAATCTTGATGAAATGTACCCGGAAAACCATCAATCCCTAGTGAACTATCATGATCTAGTGAGAAAACCGCCCGTTTCACTTCAATCGAAGAAGGAAGAGTCGAAAGTAAGCTGTTATCGCTAGAATTAAGGATTTTAAGAATATCCTTTGTAAACTCCATAGGATCTAGAAGACACCAATTGTCTGTCTTCAGCAGAGAAGAAAAATATTTACATCTTCGTCTTCAATTTCAGATAGATTAGATAACAATTCCCCATTTGAATTTAGGACCTTACAAATCTGCACTTTTGGTTTTTGTGTGTGCCAAAACTTAGAGAAGTAAAATGTATTACCTTCACCCTCTTTAAGCCATTTAACAAGAGCATTCTGCCACCAGAAAATAAATTCATTCCTCATCTGAAATGCCAAATTAGCTTGTGCTCTATGGAATAGCTCTCTATTCTCTGCTGTAGGTGTGTCCCTGTAAGTAAGCTCCTTTTGTGCACAATGCAATTCAACTTTTTTAACATTATATTGAACATTACCAAAAACTTCTTTGTTCCAAATTCTGAGACAAACTTTCAACCGATTCAACTTAGAAGCCAGCTTCTGCAGTCCATTACCTTCGATTTTCCCCTGCCAAGAATCTTCAACTATTGTCTTAAATTCAAAATGTCTAATCCACATATTTTGGTACCTGAAGATTTTTTACTGATTGAGAGCTCGAGCTCAAGCTCAACCTCGTAATTGTAATTAGCAACGATGAGTGATCAGATGAGTATTTCGGAAGGTGTTCAATGTGGGTGGAAGAGAATGAACTTAGCAAATTAGAATTAACTAAAGCTCTGTCCAATTGTCTCCAAAGTGGTGGAAAAGTGGATCAATACCAAGTAAAATTCCCTCGTTTATAAGATAAATCAACCAAACCACAGTCATCAATGCAATCATTCTCATGTCACGAAGACTCAGAATTGACCTTAATGACTCTTCCATGGAATGGACAACATTAAAATCTCCACCAATAACCTAAGGAATTGAAACATCCTGACTTATATGAAGCATATTCTGCCAAGGGTTTACACTTCGCATTCACTACAGAGAATAAATAATCTTCACCAAAAACTGAACTTATTTTACAAGTGACAACTTGATGCAAATTTGAAATAATTTCCACTCAAATTAAATTTGACAAAAATAAAAATATTTTACCCAATTCGTTATAGCAATAATTCACCGGCCTTAATGAGAAAGCAACATTCGAAATCTGCTTAGGGGCAACTAAAGTTTCCAGAATACCAATTAGAAAAGGCTTATAATCACAAATTAACTTCAAATGCATAATTGAAGTATTGTTATCGATACCTCGTATATTCCATATCAAGCTCTTCATATCGAATGACTTACGAAAGCATTTCATTTGGTCTAGGACCTTGTCAACACTATCAGTGGCGGGATTTTCTTCTTCTAGCTTTCGAAACAGGCTCAGCAACGTAGGTAATTGGGGGAAGCAGAACCTCCAAAGAAATTAATTGTGCTAGTGACCTACTGTCATCTGCAACTGCATGACCAAAATCAGACACCAACCCTAAACCCTCCCCGACTTCTGAAATTATCTCATAAGAGGGGACAAATGCATATAAGTCAATAACAGGTTGAGCTGGGAAATCAATTCGATTTGCCCCTCCTACAAGCTGGGAATCCTATCTGACCAAAACTTCTTGACTGCCCTCAACCTCAACAACTGTTTCCAAATCAATTTGCGGTGGAATTTTTGTGTTCGAACTCACAATCTAATTGACCTCAAAATTTGAAGTAGCACTATTCTAAGCTGGTGAAAGCTGGAATTTCGAAGGGGAAATTATTTGCTCAGTAGCAAGATAAGTCGTCAATGGATCATCAATCAGACGATTCATTTTCTAAATGCCAGGTGATTTCAAGATCAGGAGATCTTCAGGTACCGAACAACAATTCTGCAACAGAGAACGATTTTTTGGGGCAGTAATTTCATGCTTCTGAGAAATGTCATTTCTACCAGATAACAATTTAACCTTCCGATTAGGTTTCTTGGCAATCTGCTGCAATTGTGAGTTCATTTTGGAATTCACTTTTTCCGATCTGAGATTTTGTTTCAATTCCGGATGCTTGATCTGGCAGAGACCAATTGCATGACTATCTTCATACAATGTGAGCAATATTTAGGGGTATCCTCAAAAAGAATTTCCAGCCAAAATTCATCCTCCTCCTAGCCAACCCAAATCCATTTTGGAAATTTCTTCAGCATATCAACTTCAACACAAACTCTTGCAAAGCAAGGGCTTGTCATGTTTGCCATCGGAGTATCAACTTTCAGAGGTTTGTCAATTGCAGAGGCAAACGAATAGAGGATGTTTTTCCTGAAGAAATGTATAGGTAGGTCTGGAAAAGTAATCCAAACCGGAACAACAGAGGATTCCGAATTGACATGGAAATATGGTGACTACTTTAGAATGCTAATACGGATAGTGTTGAGACTCCAAACCCCTTTCATCCATAACCAACAATAATCCTCCTCCATATGGACTCTAATGAGAAAATGGCGACTGTCGATCAAACCAAGGGAGAAGTCACCTTTCAGGCCAATGGTTTTGAATTCCCTTCGTATAATCTCGATTAATGGTTTGCATGTGAAAATTTTCCAATGAGTGCATGCTTGAACTGTAGAAAGAGTTGATCAATCTCTTCTGGTGAGAAGAAAAACATCTGTTCTCCCTTATGTGACTGCATTTGTTTTCATGGTATGGTTTCGGGAGAGGACTGAGTTTGGAAAAGTGAAGAGAAGGATTTCTTCACCCATGGATTAGGGCTTTCCTCCGATGGAGGATCCACCGGCGGCAGTGCCTCCTTCTTGCCTTGTTGAAGAAGGTAAGATTAGGAGAAGATAGAACTTATGATTATTAATTATAAAAAACTATTAATATCACATCTATAAATTTAATTTCAATATTATTATATTATTCAATTATTATTTCTTATATTATTGACAACAAAAAAAAATTATCGATAAGAAATATAATTTTTATTTTTTGTATAATATTACTTGTTTAATTACAGTTCAATTGCTATTCAATTACGATTGCATCATTAAATCGTGAATCGGTAACTTTTTCGATTTGATGTCGTGCCCGATTTTCTTAACATTGGATATAACTCTTGAATCTTATATGAGAAAGTTGGCCTTTTGGCCAAACCTCGTAATCCTTGTCTCAATTTCTTCATATCTGATCGTGATTGTGTTAGAATAACCAATCTACCAACAATAAGTAATATAAATTTTAATACTCAGACCATGTAGAACTTTTTTATTCTAGAATTTATAGAATTGAATTTTAAATTTCTCTAGTAACCTTATTAATTAAAAGATTTATATTCTAGTAACTCACATGACTACTGCTATATCATCAACAAATGTGATCATTTATTTAATGTCTTTAAGTTTTTGGTATTATGTCAAACAGAATTGGAGTTTATTCTAAGGTTATATATTTAGCATAACCCCGTCCACCCTTAAAGGCTGCTTGGATTGAATTTTTTATGAAGAGGAGCACTTGAACAAAGATTCTGCTGTTTGGTTGGAAAAAAAAAAAAAAAGGCTTATTTTTTAGCTAAAAAGAAGCTTTTTAAACTGGCTTTTCGTTTTTTCCACTTGAATTTTTACCTTCCATTTTATTTTTAATCTTTTTTCTTTTCTTCCTTTCTCCTTCTTTTTTTCATTCTTTTGTTGTTTCCTTTTCCTTGATTTCTCTTTTCTTTTTTTTTCCTTTTCCTTTCGCTTGACACATTATTTTGAAACTTCGTTATTAAGTTTATATTTTTGTTACGAAAGTGATATATTATACTTTGTAGCAAATATAAAATATACAAAAAACCCAACATTTTCTTTCTTAATCCAACCATTCACATCCCTAAAAGAAATTCTCAATTCATTTTCTATGTGGATTATTTTATTTAAATAAGAGTTCAGATTGTTTTTTGAAATCTTGATTTATAATCCAATCAAACCCTAAGGTGCAACCATTTACAAGACGCAAAATTGAACTCCATCTGTAGTCAAGTAGTCCAGCTTAGATTCCCCATAATAAGTCTGGTTTGTTTTGTCAACATCTGATCGTACCAAAACAAGTAGCCCGGTGAAACCAGAGTTCCCGCTCAGTTGAACGGCGGAAGAAGTTTCTTGGTGCAATTGGCTGGCTCTGTAAATCCTTTCAAGTATTGTAGTATATCTGAACACTGGCTGGCGTTCCCTATTACGAGAGATTATGAAGTAAGAAGTCACAATGCTGAAGCCTAAGGAAAAGTGCATTTTCTTAAGTTTCACAGGCCCCCTGCCGTCTCTGGTTATTTGTTTCATTGCCACAACCATTTCAGCTTTAAGAAGTTGCCTCCTAATTATTCTCTGGTGAAAACATCCTTTTCCAAGTAAATATTGTTTTTTCGAATACGCAATTTGGGCAAACGATTGAGAAAAATAAAAAAGGACAGAAAGTTTCAAAGTGCAGATAAGGGAAAACAAATCACACCACAGTTTACAGTAACTGACATGTACAAAATCTCAGGCCTAACTGATCACCACACAATTGATGAAGAATCCATCATAGATATTTAAAGCAAACCATCCAAACTGTATAAAATAAATAAAAAACCACATAATTCTTGATTTCTCACGGTTGTTATGTGTCAATTACATAAATTTTTTAAAAAAATATATTATACATATCAGCCTTAGTCATCAGCTTTTAAGATACACTGAGCAATGATATTTATAATTTAATAAACATTTAATTCATATTGATTAAATAATAAAAAATCTTCACAGTTTTATTGTGCCGTTTTCTTATTATCTACTCTATTTGGATAGAAAGATTTCTATTTTGTCCAAATCTTCACAAAATGTCAAAATTTATCCAACTCTATACTCATTTTAACTTTTCCTTTTAAAAAGAAAAAATAAAACTAACCTTTATTCTCTTTTAACATGTAATTACTATATTGCCCCTTAACATTCAAAACACTCCAACTACCATTGCACTACTGTAAATCAGAATTGAAGACAACAACTACCCTAATTGATGATGTTTCATTCGGTGGAAGTCGAGAAAAGCTTCACTTGAAACGAATCCATTCGATGGTGTGTTGAGTTCGGGAAAGTTGTTTTTTTCTTCTTCACAAAACCAAGGTAGTTTTCGGAGTTGAGAAGATCGGTTTAATTTTGCTTTTTTGTTGTTATGGTGATTGATGCTTGTATTTTTATTCCAAAATATCTTTTGGTACCAGTGTTTTTTTGTTTTGTATTGTTTATTTGGTGTAAGGATGAAAAGAAAAGAGATTGCATTTGTGATGCAAACAGTAGTGGTAGGCTAGGTTTTGTGAATCGATTGATAGTATCTAACAAAAATTCTGATAGCTCGAAACTTTGGATAATCCGTCAAAGTTTGAGAGTTTTGAATTTGATCTTCTGAACTCGACAGAAAAATCAAGTTACGAGATGAGCTGTTCTTCTCTAATAATCAAACTTCAATCTAAAATAGTTAAAGGGAAGAAACAAAGGAATTTGCAAAAGGAAAAAGAGTCGAGAAAAATTTGTATTCTGGAAAAATTGACCGTGACTGCCAAAAAAAAAAAAAAAAAAACAACCTAAATACATAAGGTTAACTAATAAGGAAATTACGCAAACCTAATTAACCTAGCCGAGATTAAAGCAAAATCAATAAGCAATCTGAAAATATTCCCGAACAAGAATTCAATGTAAATAAGGAAATAAAATCAATAAACAATTTGAAAATATTCCTAACTCCAACTTGCATTCGTCAACCTGCTCTTCAACTCGTCTGGACTAATTGATCTGAACGACGTGGAGTAGCTTTAGGAGGAAGTTGTTTCAATCGTTTAGATCGGAGTAGAGTGGATGTTGGAAGCATGCTTGGCTCATCCACTAGCTCTGTGTCAGGTTGCCCCTCTTGAAGAGAGCTTGACCTCAAGCTCGGGTTGTCTCCATGGAAGCGAGACAAATGTTGCACAATGAACATATTGGAGATACTATAGTTATCTGGTAACTTGTGTCTGTAAGCATTTCGACCCAATTTCTCCAGAATTTGACTAAGACCAAATTTTCTATCCTTGAGCTTGTGGTATTCGCCGGAAGGAAATCTTTCCTTGGTAAGTGAAACCCAAACCAAGTCACCAACATCAAAATGAACATCTCCTTGAGTCCAATCAGCATGTTCCTTGTACGCCGCATACGATTGCTCCAAGTTACCTTTAACCATTCCATGGATGGACTAAAGATCAGCCAACCGTTCTTCAACCTTCTTAGGAGCTGAACCATCAGTAGGTATAGCAAGATCAATAGGACTTCTCAGATTTCAATCGTACACAATCTGGAATGGAGAGAACTTTGTAGACTGAGTCGCAGAACAATTATTGAATCTTAGGCACAATAGAATCCCAATTATCGAAAGACTTAACTTGCGCTCTCTACATGTTGCCCAATGTTCGGTTTACCCTTTCAATTTGTCCATTAGTCTATGGGTGATAAAGGCTACTGAACTTCAACTTAGTCCCAAGCTTCTTCCACAATTCACACCAGAAATGGCTCATGAACTTGGTGTATTGTCAAACACAATATTCTGAGTAAGGCGAAATCGCTGAACAACCTCAATGAAGTACAAACTATCAAATCCACACTGAGTCCTCGACAAACCCAACATGAAATCCATAGACACATCGCTCCATGGTTCAGTCGGAACTGGAAATGGAGTATACAATCCTTGGTTACAGCTGCCTTCCTTTGAAACTTGGCAAATTCTGCACCTCTTGACATAGTCTTGTGCACACCTATCAATCCCGAGCAATAGAACCCTTCCTTGATCTGTCCAATAGTTTTGTCCTTACCAAATTGACCCTGTGAGTGCAATTCTTACACAATCATCAATTTTAAGGATGTATCAGGCATGCATAGACAATTACTTCAGAATAGAAATCCGTCATGAAGTATATAGTCAAACCTACTTTGCTACTCCACCCCGCACACAATGTTCCTGAAGTATGCATCATCTCGTAAGTCATCTCGCACATTCTCATACCCCAAAGCTTCAACCTTCATCATACTGAGCAATTAGTGCCTTCTACTCAAGGTATCGGCCACCTTATTCATTACTCCAGATTTATGCTTTAGAATGAAAGTGAACTCCTGCAGCAAGGAAACCCACTTCGCATGTTTAGCATTAAGCTTGTGCTGGCCTTGACTGAAAATCAAAGCTTGATGATCAGAGTACAGCACAAACTCCTTCTGAATAAAATAGTGCCTCCGATACTATAGTGCTCTGACAATGGCGTAAAATTCTATATCATAGACCAAGTAGTTGAGTTTCGGACCTCCCAACTTTTCCCCAAAATATGCAACTGGTCGACCTTCCTAACTCAAGACAGCACCAATTCCCACCTTCCACGCATCACAATCCACTTCAAAGACCTTCTCGAAGTTAGGTGATGCTAGAACTAGGGCACTCGTCAATGATCCTTGATTGCTTCGAATTCATGTTGTGCCTCTTCCGTCCATATAAACTCCTTGGCATTGTAAAGATCAGTCAATGCTACCATATGCTTGCTAAACCCCTTAATAAACAGCCTATAAAAACTAGCCAAACCATGGAAAGATCGGACTTCCATGACACTCTGGAATGGGCCACTATTGGACAGGTTTAACCTTGGTTTCATCTGGTAAGACTCCATATGCCGAAACCACAATACCATAGAAACACAAGCTTATCCGTCATCCAATTGCACTTCTTCCGATTTACATATAGATTATGCTCATGTAATGTGGAGAAAATCAACGAAAGGTGTTGTAAATGATCTCCCTCTGTACAATTGTAGACCAAGATGTCATCAGAATAAATCACAACAAACTAGTTCAAGTATTCATGAGTACCTGGTTCATCACCCTCATTAACATGCTTGGTGTATTGGATAGCCCAAATGGCATGACTACCCATTCAAATAGCCCTTCCTTAGTCTTAAAGGCTTCCAATCATCTTTGGGTTTGATCCGAAGTTGGTGACAACCACTCTTTAGAACAATTTTCGAAAAAACAACAGCTCCACTCAATTGATCCAGCATGTCATCTAACCTGGGAATTGGAAACCAATACTTCACCGTGATTCGGTTGATGGCGCTACTATCCACACACGTTCGCCAGCTACCATCTTTCTTCTATACCAGAAAGGTTGGCACAACACATGGAGTAATACTTTCACGAATATATCCCCTTTCTAGTAGCTTGGTTACTTGTCGTTGCAACACTTCATGCTGTTAAGGAAACAATCTGTAATAAGGCTTATTTGGCAGAACCAAACCTGGTATCAAGTCAATTTGATGTTGAATGTCAAGCATAGGGGGTAACCCAGGCGGCAAGTCATCTAGAAGCATATCGCTAAACTCTTGAAGAACTTCTCTTACCTTTTCTGGCACTTCCTAATTTGTTTCAGACCTGTCCACAGCCACCAGTGTGGTGGACAGCAGCACGAAGCAAACTTGAACCTCATTCACCTCATCTTCAAACTCTATCCGTGGAAGAAAAATGACCATCTTCCTTCCCTCTGCAAGACTCTCCCATAGAGGCTACAATTCCACTTTTTTCGATCCGTTGTTAAGAGTGTAACAGTGCGCATAACCGTCATAAGTTACTTGGTTATCATACTGCCATGGTTTTCCCAACAACAAATGTGTAGCATCCATAGGGACTACATCACAATAGACAATAGCAAAATACTGGAGCCTGAAAGAGAACTCAACGGACACCTCTGCATCACACTAACTTCGATCTCCTTGTTCAACCATCCAACTTATATGGCTCAGGGTGCGGTTCAATTCAGAGTTGCAATTTCTGTACCTCCTCTTGTGAGATCACGTTTTCACAGCTACCTATATCGATAATCACCTTGCAGGCCTTGTTACCAATAGTACACCCTGTAGTGAATATATTCTTTCGCTTCCAATCCTCATTTGCCTTAAGAGCAAGGCATACCCTCCTTAAAACCAAACTTTCCTCCCTAACGTCTTCAAGGGCAAACACAAAACCATCAACATCATCATCCAATTCAAGCTCAAGTTCACAATCATTTTCGCATTCAGCACTATCCTATATCAAAAACTGAGACCTAACCCATGGACACTCAATCGCATAATGGCGCTTTTGCTGACATTTATGACAAGTAATAGTAACCTTATTCATAGTAGGTCTATTCAGAATATTACCTATCCCTTGATTAGGCTATCTAGCATTTCGATTCTGTGATGTCTGCACATGGTCACTTCCTGGTCGTGCTAAAGAAGTACTACTTGTTACCACGAAACGTGGTGGAGGAGAATTAGGAGGACCCCTCCCAAATGTTACTCTTCTACCACTGGTTCGGTCCAAACTCTTTTCTACTACTTTCGCCTTTGTCTGCACATCTATAATAGTACAAAATGTATGCACTTGCAACGCGTCTTGAATCATGGGCCTGAGTCCATGCAGGTGTGTGGCCACTAATTGTTCTGCCACACCGATAAAATTCCAAGGTATATTTTTCCACACTCTGAGAGCCTTGCACTAAACTTTGCAAGTTTTGAAACAAAGTTTGCCGATAGTTGTAGGGCAGGAATTCCTTCCGCATCTCCCTTTTCAGTTCACCCTAATCATCCAAAACAAGAAGTCCTTCCAAGTATCCTTGATATCGGAAGGATTGCCGCCATGTTGCTACCCTATCCTTGAATCAAATAGCAACCAGTGACATTTTCTTGTCGACGGGTACTTCCTTCAACAAAAACATCTCATCCACCGAACTTAACCAATCCAAGAACTCCTCGGGTGCCAAATTGCCAAAAAATATAGGAATCTCTAACTTGAACTCTTGGTTGACATTCTTGGTCTCTCGACTAGTAGCAGCCCCCTTTTTGCAACCCTCAAAAAATCCCTCTAAAGTGGCTCTCTTGGTGGCAACTCCTAATCCTCCTTCCTATCGTCATCTTCTCCATCTTGTCTGCCTGAGGCTTTTGGCAGAATGGGTGGTGGTTGGACTGCCAATTGCTACACCATCTGCTTTAGGATTTGCATTTGTTTATCCCGGCTCTCTCGTTCTAGCCACATCTCTCACCGTAGCTCTTCCCTATCATGTTGCATTGCTTCAATTGGGGCTACTAGATTTTGTTCGAGGTTACCTCCTAACATCTTGGATCTCAACTCTGATACCAATTGATGCAAGCGGTAGTGGTAGGCTAGGGTTTGCAAATCAATTGACAGTAACTAACAAAAATTCTGATGACTCGAAACTTTGGATAATCCGTCGAAGTTTGAAGGTTTCGAATTTGATCTTCTAAACTCGACAGAAAAATCAAGTTACGAGATGAGTTGTTCTTCTCTAATAATCAAACTTCAATCTAAAGCAATCAAAGGGAAGAAACAAAGGAATTCGCAAAAGGAAAAAAAGTCGAGAAAATTTTCTATTCTGTAAAAATTGACTGTGACTGCTGAAATAAAAAAACAACTTAAATACCTAAGGTTAACTAATAAGGAAATTACTCAAACCCTAATTAACCTAGTCGAGATTGAAACAAAATCAATAAGAAATATGAAAATATTCCTAAACAAGAATTCAGTGCAAATAAGGAAATAAAATCACTAACCAATCTGAAAATATTCCTAACTCCAACTTGCATTCGATCAACCTTCTCCTCAACTCTCTTGGACTAATTGATCTGAACAATGTGGAGTAGCTTTTGGAGGAAGTTGTTTCAATCCTTCAGATTGGCGTAGAGTGGATGTTGGAAACTAGTCTGGCTCGTCTCCCTAGCTCTGCATCAATTTGCCTCCAAAAGTTTCGAAGGTTGAACTGAAATTTGCCAGCTCAAGTCCGACCTTCGAGAGGTCAATTCCAACCTTCAATATTTCTCAACTTTATTTTTTGTAAGATAAATCGACCTTCCAGATTTCTTTTCCGACCTTCGAGCATTTTTTTTTTTAGGTTGAACCAACCTTCTAGAGCTTTGTTCTGACCTTCAAGACCTACATTCAGACCTTTGAACTTTTTTTAAAAAAAAAATTCTGGACACTTATTTTTTTTCAAAAAAAATAATAAATAAAAAGAAGATAGTTAGACCCTTTTCTCTCTATTGTTTTATTAAGTTATTTCTTCCCCTTTTTAACTTTTTATTTCCTACACATTTTCCTTGATATATTTTTCTTTGGATTCTTGCAAAAATGGATTACATCATAATTGATATTCACGATGGTTCTCTAAGTGGAAGGGCAAGTCCGATAGTCATACCAAATGACATCATCAGTTACCAAAATTTCAGGAGAAATATAGCAGATTGCATAAAGATTGATTTAAACCAATTCAACATACAAATTCCAATTGCATCCATATTATATGATGGAAGTATTAAATTAATGGAAATTGAAAAAATATACGGGATCATGTATTTGAAAGGGGAAGCTGATCCTAAAATCGTGGTCATTAACAAAATTGAAAGATTACATCAGTGTGGTGGTGATCATGCAAGGGATGATTTTGTTAATACATATGAAGGAATCCAGATGGGACATTCCCACCTCTAAATAATGAACCGGTGCCGTTCGGATATATTCGCATCGATAATAATGATGATTATGAAGAAGAACATATCCGCAGTGTTGATGATGAAGTCTCCAGCAACTTTGACAATGGGGTCAGACACTTAGTTCCTTTTGAGCAATTTATATCAGACCCTTCTGCTCAATTCACAAACATGGACTTTGGTGAGGATGAAGAGGTCCAGTATGACAAAGATGAAAGCATTCCACTTATGGGTTCGATAAGGAAAGATGTAATTTTTAACAATAAGGAAGAATTGATGGCAGCAACCAGTCAATATTCACTCGAGAATAGGTTTTTCTATCATGTGGTACCTTAGGATAAGGCAAGATTTAAGGCACCATGTAGGAATCAGAAAGATTGCACTTTCATGATACATGCACTGTGTAGAGCTGGATGCCAGATATGGTTGATTCCCAAGTTTGTCCCGACTCACACTTGCATTCAAACTGTAGAGCAAAGCCAAAATAGATATGTAAGTGTATCAACAATTGGTGTTTTGTACGTTGGTAAAAAATCATCAGTGCTTCTAACACCCCCAAAAATGTGATTCAACACATGCTGGAGAATTATAGGATGAAGTTAGGATACATCAATGCCTGAAGATCTTTACAGCGTGCAAAGGACATAACATATGGAACTATAGAGAACTCATTTACACAGCCTCTGTCATAATTCTACCTCTTGAAGCGTACAATCCCCGACATAGTGATCAGCATAGCATTGTGGGAGGAGCATTTTCTAATGTCATTTTGTGCACTTGGTCCTTCAATTGAGGGTTTCAAGTACATCGATTGACGGTTTCAAGTACATGAGACCCGTCATTATCATAGATGCAACACATTTGACAGATGCATACGAGGGTAAAATTTATGTAGCTATCGGTGAGAATGGAAACGGACAAACTATTCCCCTTACATTTGGATTTGGTGAAGAGGAGGGCAATGATACATGGGGATGGTTCTTAAGAAGACTAAGAACTGCATACGGATTGTAGAATGATTTGGTAATTGTATTTGATCGACACAAAGGCATACTACACACAATGAGAAAAGTGTATCTTGAGGTTCCACATGCCTTTTGTTTTCAACATTTGAAGGAAAAGTTAAAGACAAAGTGCAAAGATCCTCATGTTGTAGTGATTTCCACAAGTGCTGCATATGCCTATGATAAGTAAAAATGCGACTACTACTTTGGAGACATTCAACATATACACCCTAAAATTCATTGGTGGTTGGATGTTAAGGTAGGGTGATTGGGTTGGTCACATGCTTCTTGTCTAAATAATCGATACAACCAAATGACAAACAATCTTGTGGAGTCCTTCAATGAAGTCATCAAGAAAGCTCGGAAGTTATCTATTACATCTGCTCACGAGTTTTTAGGGGTATATATCAGAGTTGGTTCAATAAAAGTTGAGAAGAAGTAGCTACAATGCCTAACATTATTACAAAACATATTGTGGAAAAAATTGAAAAAGAAGCTGTGAAGGTTGACCAAGAAAAACTGCATACTATATCCATTCGAGTTAGGAAGGAGTATGTCATCAGTAATCCCCCATAAGAAACAAATGTTGTTGTGGATATCATTTAGAGGACCTATAGATGTCAAAGATGGGAACTAGAAAAAATTCCATGTAAACATACCATTACTGTCACCAGGTATTGAGAAAACGTTGGTATAATTTAAACCGACCTTCTGAAAGGTAAGAGATCTTTCTACCTTTTGGAAGGTCAATCTAACCTTCAAGACAGCCTTTTCTATATTACCTATATTATTTACATTATGATTTTTAGAAAATAATTTTAAAATCATAATCCCAATTTTTTTTTTATCATCTTCAAACATGTTAATGTCTTTTATAGGGAAATTGAGGCTCACTACTACACTCTATGCTGAGGAAATTCATTGGATACAGAAATAGTGAGAATGACATATGCATCTTCGATACAACCTGTTCCATTGAAGTTGAGTTTGAATAGAATTGCAAGGTTTGAAGATGTGGTTCTCAATGCCCTTTTTGATAGGAGGGAGGTAGAAAGACCACAAGAAGGTCGGTTTCTCTCTCGAAGTGAACAACACCGATGGAAGAAAGTGTGCAAAATATGCAAAATAAAATGGCACAATCATCTAACTCGTCCTAATGCAGTCAATACAGAAGCCCCACCTCTCGAAGTAGAGGTAACAATATCAAATGATGGAACTTATGAAGTGCACATATCTAATCTAGTATCTACCCAACAATCTCGAGTTTCTGGAGAAACGACAGAGGTAATGTAAGTGAGGATTTTTTTTAAGGTGATGTTAGTGTTTAAATGATTCATGACTTGTAATTATTTTCATATTCTTTCCAATTACATAATATAAATAAAACAACTTCATAATTCATTGTCATTTATATGATTTACATTGTGCGCCCAATATTTACATAATATAAATAAAAGAACTACATGATTTATTTCCATTTATGTAATTTACATTGTATGCAAAATATTTACATAATATAAATAAAAAAGACCATTGGGACTAAAAACTACAGCATGCTACTCCATGAAAGTGTGATCCAAGTCATCTCATCCTTGATACGCTGGGGTGTATCTGAATTACCATCCAGTAAGGACATCCTCCTAGGATGTCCCCCTCAACACCATGTAATATGCAATGTATGCCGCACAGCTAGTCGAATTATTTTGACTAGGGATGGATTTAGTGCCAACAAAAGAATAGTTGAACCTGGCAAGTGGAGCTGCAGCAACTCCGATCATGAAATAATAGTCGACCTATATTAGAAGGTGTAGTAGCATTCTACAGACCGACTCCATCATCTCTTTCCTGCTTGGCCTCACAACCTCATCTAGAGATGGCTTCGGATCATATAAAATGATCTTTCTTGGCAAGATCCATAGCAATACCCAGTGAATCTAGTGACAACATGGCATCAGGACCTACAATACATTGTAAATATTAAATTAATTAATATAAATATAACATAAAAAACAACCTTAAATAATAACTATATTTATTACCTCCTCGACCTCACACCATGAAACCTCATCATCTTCTCCAACTCCCCTGACCCACTAGATAGAACCATTATCAAGCTTACATGTATCTAGGTTCTCAACAGCAGAGGTAGAAAGGAAATCCCCTTGGAGCAAAGTTAGTTAAAATCGATATTTTGTAATAAGCAACGAGGTAAAATATTAGATAAAAATAACTTTTATACTTACATAGAGGTAAGGCGAGGTGAGGGAGAACTGGTGCGCCAGGCCTCCAATTTCCCTTTAGCTACTGGTCAAAGCCCTCAAATAAACTGACCGACATGAGGGTGCTCCACCTCCTTCGTGCAATCCCGAACTTTCTTCAGAAAGTTCCCGTCAAAGGAGTGGATTCCCCCGGTCGAGCATTTGGCTCATGAAAAACATAATTGAAAGAAAAACCATCAAATAAGTCTAACATACTAAAAAAGACACATAAAGTTAATTATGAATTAAGCTGTATTATATTAATGGAATTAAAATAAATAAAACCAAATAACTCTGACATCCTAAAAAAAGACACATAAACTTAATTATGAATTAAGCTATATTATGTAAGTGGATTTAAAATAAATACCTCTTTGATTCTCCCGAAGAGTAGAAAGTATCCAAGAGTATTCGGTTTTCTAGAGTGTCCACCAGAAATGCCTCAGATCCCTTCTATGGCACCCCTACCGAACTTGAGACTCTCCCTTTCTTTCTGGGCCTCTTCTTTGGAACCCCAAAATCTATCTGGCGAGAGGGATCCGAGAAGGGTGACATAAAGCTTGCAGCCAAGACCCTAGTCCCAATTGTTTGTCCTCCCTCTTGAAATAATTTAAAATCAAGCTATTAGAAGATAATAAAAATAAAATAAAGACACTTGAACAAGACATATAAGTATGAAATAAAAAAAATTACAAATTGACTTAACAAATAATGTCATGACTCACTTGAACAACAGGGTCGGATAAAACAATACTCTATGGAGCGGATGTACCCTCCCTCCCACTAACATTCCCCTCTGTCTATTATTTTAAATAAATTAATAGTTTTTAATTAACATAACTAACTGCGAAAATCAGTGTAAATATGAAATATTAAAAATAGGGAGACATTTAAACTAACCTTAGGGGTATTGTGGACCACAACCAGAGCAGGTGGATCTATATCCGCCCTCTCGCTAACATCCCCCTCCGGCTCTTAGTTAAAATAAATTAATCATTTATAATTAACATAACTAACTACGAAAATTTACTTAAATATGAATCATTAAAAAATAGAGAGATGTTTAAACTAACCTAGCAGGTAGGGTCAACCACAATCGGAGCAGATAGATGTGCATCCTGCCTACCACCCTTCATCTGCTCTTAATAATTTTTTAAAAAATAAATACAGTTAGAATATAATCAATAACTAATGCTCTATTTAACTAATTCAGATTGTAGAGCGTAGACAAACCTAGTGTGAACGAGGAGGTGTCTGACAATCCTGGCTGAGGCTCTAAATGATTCCCCTCCAGCTCATCCAATAGCTTCTCGAGCCCGGAGAAGTGCTATAGAATAGCAGTGTATCGAGCGAGGGTCAGCTGCTCTAATCGAGCACTGACCCACTTCTGGTGCTCGACCCAACTTAAAATGGATTGAGATGGGTTGGGTTTTTCGATTAATGGATCGGTTTGAAATCAAACCCGACTTGTAGTTGGGTTCGAGTCGGTTGGTTCATGTGATTGTGGAAAAACCGTCGATTAACTGATAGTTGTTTTTCCTATTAACACTATAGAGGATTAACATGTGCCTTCTTAGCTTAGTGGCAAAGCGCTTGCCTTTAGCCCATGTGTTCATAGGTTCAATCCCCAAATGGTGTAATTTTGAATTTTTTTCGATTTTTACTTTTCCTCTAAAATTATTCTTTTCTTTCAACTACCTTTTTTTATCTCGGCACTAATACATTTTTTTTCCCATTATTTGTAATTTGTATCTGCATTTTATGAGATAATAAATGTATTTTTAATTCTTTTATTTTTAAACTTTCTTCTAATTTTTAATATTTTATCTTAATTTTTTCCATTTTTATTTGATAGATAATGAAATTAACCTTTTTTTTTCCCAGGAATTTTTTACAATTTTTATTTTTCCTCTGAAATTATCAATTTTTTTTTTACCTTGATAAATGATGCTATTTATGGCTTGTTTAAAAAGTACCAAGGTATTTCAATTCCCCAAAGTTATTTTTTATGAACTATTTTGGAGATTAGACCATTTAGAGTTATTTTTTGTATAATTATTGCAAGTTTTTGTTATAGTTTGAAGTTTGAGCCATTTTAGATTGGTGTTCATTTAGAAGTTGGGTAATTTCAGTTACCCAATTGGATAACCAAATAAAAACTTAAACCAAACCAACTATAGGGAGGGTTGCTTTTGGATTTTCTCCTCCCAAAAAAAAAAAACAACTTTAAAAACTGAAACCGACCCAAACTCACCTCTACATTTTCGTATAAATATAGGCAAAATAGCCTTTTTAGTCCCTTAACATTTTTATTTTGGCCATAATGGTTCCTTTTTATAATTTTTAACTTTTAGATCCTTTATGATTTTACGAGCTGTCATTTTGATAATTCTGTGAAAAAAAAATTTTTCAATCAGGATCAACGTTTATCTTTATTCTTTGACAATCTAATGAAGGGTATTTTTGAAATTTTACTAGGTAACTTCTTTTTCTTTTTCCTATTTCTCATCCACATGAGGTGGCCTTGACTAGGAGAATTGAATTCCCATTAAAACAATAATTTTGTAGTTCTTGTCACTTGTCGACGGTGTAAAACTTTCTTTTCCACTCCCATCCGTGACTTTTTTTTATACATTTTTTTTATCATTGCTCTGCATACTTTTCATTCACAAAGAGTATCTTGCATTAATCTCAATTGAAATTCGCATATTTGGAGTTCTATATATCTATATAGTCTCCTAGTCTTTAGAAACTTTTCGTCTTCATCTATTCTAGCATTGTTTTCTGCAACATGGGTTCATTTCAATTTTTCAATTTACATAAAAGGTACTGACTTTTTCCTTATTTTTTCTAGACGTTCATATTTCATGTTCTACCGGTGGGAATGTTGGCAAAGACATATCATTAGCACATCAGATATCATGGTTAAATTGGTCACTGGCGAATTGTTGCACATTAGAAGTTCCGACCAAACTTTTTTAGGAAGATTAGCAATATTAGAATACCATTTTTTTTTTTTGGCACATTACGTTAGGTAAAGGCGTTGGATTCTAATTCTTACTCAATTCATTCACAAATTCGATGACTTTACGAAGAAATAAATACAAGATTTTTTCTCTCTCTCTCTATGTGCTTCATGGTAATTGCAATCTCCCAAGTGAAAAAAAATGGAGAATTAATTCAGGAATGATGGATGGCCTAGCTTGATGGTTTAGAGCGGTGCTCCTGCCTCAATTTTACTGCCTTCGATACCAATGATGAGGATGAAGAAGAGGCTAAGGATCTCTCTCATGTTCATCAACCTCTAGAATTGCTCATTCCTCTCTTCCTCAACTGTAACTGTTGACAATAATGTTCATCCAATCTTCATCAACAATCTCCCATGAAGGCATTTGGGTGTAAACACGATATAGATTTCCAAATCAAATAAAAGGAAGAAGAAAAAATATATAGTTGAATTCCCAAAATACCTTTTATTAGATGGTCTAATAATGGAGTTAAATGTTTACCATAATGGAAAAATGAATATTAGTGCAAAAATGATCAAAATGACAGTTTTATAAAATCTTAGAGGATTTAAAACGTTATACATAATTAAAGGGGATCATTACCAAAACAAAAATGTCAGGAACTAAAAAGGCTATTTTTCATATAAATTAATATCAATCATGATGTTAGGTTTAAACAATTTCTTTTCTCTTCTCTCTTGTAATTACAATTCTTTATAAAAAATAGAAAATGGTACTAATTAATAATTAATATTTTCAAACAAATTAAATACAATGCTTTGACTCATGGAGGGAGCAGTAAATCAATAACAATTCCCAAGCTAAGCCTCTCATCTCAAAATTTTCTTTTTGATTTTCATACAATCAAATATTTATTTTTAAAATGTTTAAAATAAATAATTTTTTTTATTAACATAATCATATTTTTTATTTGAAACCACTTAATTCATATTTTCCATTCATTTCAAAATAAATACTATTTCAATTTTAGAACATAATCTGCTAGATGTTGTTTTCTTTGTTCACAACATAAGTCATTAGTAGTTATCATTTTACAATTATTAATAGATAATTATGATTTTTTTTTTCAGTCTTACTCTTCGTTTAATTAACTTTAAAGAAAAAACAATGTATTTATTAATGGGAGAGATGAAAATTTTTTGACAAAGCATAGTTACATTTAAAAGTCTTTAATTTGTATGAAATGATGATTAACCATTGTCCAAGGTTGGGAAAAGTAATCAAGGTAATGATTGTGTTAGTTTTAAATATTTATTTTGGACTAAATTAACTCTTATATAAATAAATTTCATATAAATTTAACTATAGTATCTAATGAAATGAAGAAAGGTGAGATTTGAAATTTTTTAATTAAATGAATTAGAGTATTAAATGGGAGGTAAGATTAAAAAAAATATATTAAAAGATAATATATGTGTGGAAAATAAAACAAGGACTAATGGATTATATTATCTCTGATTCACAATACTTGTCATGTAAGGGGAGAGTTATTATTCCAAAATACATGTCACTTACATATTTCAAGGCATAAATTGTAAGTGAATTTCATATTTTTACCCTTTTTAGTTAATTTTTTTTTTTTTAAAAAAAAAGAGAACTTTTCTCAATATTACTTTATTACTTCACACCTCCCTACTTCCATATCTTAAAAGTTAAAACCCCTCAATCTTATTGAGAGGAGAGAGAAAGATGGGAAAGAGAAGAGAAAAGAAAGTATCATGAAAGAGGAGAAGATGGGATGGCGTAAAACTCATTGAGAATAACTTTAAAGAACAAGTATTATATGGGAACAAAGTGAGTAGATGTTGTGAATTAAAGAAGGGTTTATTTCTTGGAAAATTGGTCAATTTCATCCCTAAACTCTTTTTAATTTTTAATGCTAGTCCTCAATATTTTTTCTTAACTTTTTAGGTCTTTCCAAACATTTTTTTATTTGTAGGATAGATCATTTAACCAGTTTTATAGGTCATTTTTTCAAAAGAAATATATTACAACTCAAAAAATGTTTAGGGACATAAAATGTTTTAAGAATAGAATGAGGACCAACATTGCATGTTAAAATAGTTTAAGATAAATTTATTGATTTGTTTAACAAAAATAACTTAATAAATAAAAATTTCATAACAACAATTAATATTGCAAAAAGTATCCTTTACCCATAATTAGTGTTCTAATGATTCTTCATATGAGTTTATTTTATAAAATAAGACCTTCATAAAAAAAAATTTTTTTTAAAAATCATTTAGTTTGATTGTTTTAAAAAAAGTTAAAAAATGACAAAATTTAACTTACTTTTAAATCAACTAATCCAATCCTTTTTTTCAACCATTATTTAAAAATCTTTTTTCATTATTTTTTCTATTATTATTATTATTTTCTTTTTAATGTTCACTATTCTTTCTATTTTTCTTTTGCTTTATTTTTCATTTAGTTATTGTCTTTCTTTCTCTAACTACTTTATTTTGAAAATAAATAATTTAAACATAATAGATATTAGTTCAATTTAAATATACTATAACTTATATAATAAAAAATAATATTATATTTTTTATACAAAAAATCAAAATATTTAAAAGTTTTTTATAATTTTTTTTAACGAAACATGATTCTAAATTACTACATTCAAATAAGAAACATTTTAATATATAAGATAAACTTTTCTTCTGAAAAATAAGTAAAAGAAAAAAAAATCTCCATAGCTCTAAATTTTCTTAATCATGAGCAATTGGTTTTAACATTTACTTTACTTAATATATAAAATAGTTGGTAGTTTAATTTTTTTATTTAAGAAAAAAAAGACAATTTTTATCCTTAAACTATTTAACTTGCAATGTTGGTCCTTAACATATTTTTTAAAACATTTTAGGTTCCTGAATATTTTTTTAGTTGGAATATAGGTCCTTTGATCTGAAAAAATAAGCTATAGAACTGGTAAAGTTTGGAGATCTAAAGAGTTAAGAAAAAATATTAAAAATCTACGTTGAAAGTCAAAATTAGTTTAAAGATAAAATTCATCAATTTACCTAATATACTCCTTCGAAATAGAAATTGATAAATTTTAGAAGTTCTCCATTAGCCCTTTCGTGTTACTCCCATCATTCCAAAATAAGTAATAGTTTAATGTTTTGCAATGCCAAGAGCTCTTAATTTTAGGAGTTTTAAGTACAAGTGAATTAAATGACCCTTTCTCTTTAATATAAGAATAACATTAATTACTATCTCCGTACCACAATATAAGATATTAGTCCCATTTTACAAAGATTTAGAAGTCTTAAATGAAGTTATGTAATGTCAAAAATATCCCTTTTCTCTCTCTTTAACAACTACACCCCTCTTTCTTTACAATAAATGGATAATATACCAATGGAGGGTAAAAATGGGAAAAAAATATCATAATAATCCATTAATAATTGCAAAATGAATTATATTTTGGTACAGAGGAAGTTATAATTAGGCACTTATTTAGGAATTGAGGGAATACTACTTATCATCAAACTAGTAAAACTTATATTACAAAATAAAATTCTTTAGATAGGAATAGAAGGACATGTATTTTGGAATAGAAAGCGTGGGTGATAGTGAAAGTACTCCCTCTTTCATAATACAAGTCATCGTTTTTGTATATATATTAAATATAATTTTCTCAAAATAAGGTATGTATTTAGTTAAATTAAAAAAGAAAAATAGTCAAACAATTTAAAATTTTAAAATATTAAGGTACAAATTCAAAAAATATATATATTTATATGATATTCAGTGAACCGATGAAATACTCATTTTAAATAAAATGAAATATTAATAAATAACTCCAAAACATTTACAACTAACATCAATAATATAATAAGATAAGTTCAATAATAGAGCAATGATAAATGGGCAAACAAATGCACTTTCATCAACATCACACTTTATTCCCTCAAATGGATTATCACCCTTCACCTAATGCGTTATTTTCACATTGTTCTCTAAACAAGAAGGACAATACAATTTTATTTTAATAGGTTTATGTCTTAAGAAAGAGATATTACAGATTTTAGTGAGAACAAACTCCTTATTTAATGTAAAATTAACTATCCCAAAAATAAAAACAAATGATGATTGGATTAAACATTCAATATAATCTTTTTAGTTTATTTTTTATGCATAAACTAAATAGATTTAAATTTTGGTGGAGTGGAAAGAAGCTATTGATGATATATATGAGATAAGAAGTGGATAGTTTATTTTAAAAAGTTCAATATTTGATTTCAAATATAGTTCAAATTTTTTTAAAAAAAGAAATCTAATTATCGTTCAAATTTAAAGAAATTATTTATTTTTTGTAATTTGTGTATAAAATTTTTTTAATAACTTTTTTGTTCTCAAAATATCCTTGAGATGCAATTTTTGTCATTTCTATTTGGAATTTGGAAAAAAAAAAAATCGCTTCTTTTAAACGCTTTTTTTTGTTGGGTAATTTTGATATTTGCTAGTGACTATATTTTTATCAATAATGGATACAAAATAATGGACAATCAGATGGCTTTGATCCATATTTATTTTAGAAATTTAATTTCGACCCTCCAACTTTTGACGTTTTAATTTTTGCCTTCAAACTAAGAAAATGTACTTAAAAATTGCTACTCCCTCTATTTTAAGCTATAAGCCCTTGTGAAAATCCACTTCATCCCACGTGGAATATATTCTGAACTGACTACTAAACTACCGGTACGTTATATATTCTGAATTCTAGCTCTATTTAGACGTAATTGGTTGATGAATCCGCACGTGAATCCAAGAGGTAAAGACTTCGAGAAAGACAATTAAGGAGGCCAGTTCATCGTGCAGGATTAGCTTTTCCTTCTCTTCTTATAGTAATATATATATATATATTGATGAATTGATGTTGGAAGTAACAAATAATGTTTCCATTCCCTTGGTTGAAAGTGAACTGCCTGGGAAAAATCTTCATGTCTACACAGTTGAATCCAAGAATTTTAACGGGTTACTACGTCAAGGGTGTACAAGAAAGGATGTGGGTTACTGCATGTTTGTCTGTTACCGTATTAACAGACTTTATCATGGTCAATTTGTCTGCCCCTTGCCCTTTCCTTCATATATTGGTCCA
>JAOXNR010050711.1:0-17849 GCA_028571225.1 Parsonsia alboflavescens | reverse complement strand
CTTTAATTAAATTGAGGCTTATTGGGTCATGGCCCATAGAAGCCCAACTTCTAATTAGGTTATTTTAGGATTATTTAAATCCTATTATTTCCAGGAATTAAGTCAAGTTTTTTTTAGAACCCTACTTTTCAGAACAGACGTGATTTTCTGAAAAGAAAATTCCAGTACGTCTGTTTGTTATTCCACAGCCGCCACTCTACAATACAATAAGATTCCTCTTTTCCTATTCCCGTCTGTTCACACAAACTGTTCATAGGGAATAGATTAGAAGACTTTAAGTCTAGTAGATCTCGATCGTCTCATTAGACAGATCTGCAGTTTCAGACATCCAAAGGTATGTTTCATCTCTCATTTGTGGGTAAACCTTTTTAAAAAACAAACTGGGATTTGGATCTCGTTTCTCTGTGGATTCGAGGTAAATTTCCCCTTCAGTCTTCTAGCTCCATTGGAATTTGATTATACCCCTTATAGGCATCTAAGAAACACAGCCGTTAACAACTAGCTGTTGAGTTCACCATTTGATCAATGCTCAGGAACTAGTATGAGTCTTTCTAACAATATTTATTGAATGTGGTGAAATCCACACACATCCTCCACGTCCCTTCCTTCTTTGGCACAACCACTGGATTGGCCAGCCATTCAAGGTCTCCAACCTCGTTTAAGATTTCAACGTTGATAAGAGCTTGGACTTCTCGAGCTATAACTTCATTTCTTTCTGGGGCCAAAGTTCTCTTCTTTTGCATTTTCTGTTTGACTCCTGGTCTGAGCCCGACCTTGTGCTCTGCTATCCTTTTGTCAATTCCCTCAAGGTTAGTAGGTCGCCAAGTGAAAACTTTCAGGTATTCTTGCAGGGAGTCAACGAGCTTCCTTTTAATCAATTATTGTAGAAGTTTGCCGATCTTGATCCCTTTCTCCGAGAATTCTGAGTTGAGAAAAACTTTTTCTTCCGTGCTGGCAGCCTGAATTTTGAACTCATCATCCCCCTTTGGGAGGTTGATGAAATCATCCTGCTCAAACATTGCCAAGGTCTCAAACATCCCCTTTAGCGAGGTATCATTCCATGGTTCTCTGTCAGTAACTCAGTTAAGAGATTTCAACCTTTAGGTCCATGACCCCTCTCCTTCCTACTATTGCATTGTATGTTCTCAGTACATCAACCACGTAGACCTTAGTCGGGGCTTGTAGGATCACTTCGTCATAGGTCGTGTTTTCGCTGAAGTTGATCAAGGTAGTATCTAACTTTATCGGCGAGGTCTTATCTACCCCTATTTGGTCGAGCGTCTTCTTGTATAAGACATTCACAGCACTTCTGGTGTCAACCAGTATTTTGCATACCAAGAAATCTCCAATCTTGAATGACACTGTTAGGTGGTCTGAATCTCCTCCTCCCCCCTGCCCCCTCAAAGCTCGCAATGCCTCTTTTCGATGGCCTTTATCTCTCTGATAGGAGGTCGCTGGTTGTGTGCAACTGCAGGAGGTAGATTTGCAGGACTTGTATTCCTAGCCATGAATTCTTGTAAGTGGTCTTCATTTACTAGCCTCTCAGATTCTCACTTGTGGTCGAAGCAATCCTCAGTGAGGTGGCCCTGATCCTTGTAGTAGTGGCAGAACTTCACCATGTCTAATTGTGGTAACCCTTCTTTTCCATGACCACTAGTATTTCTGCCCGCGAGGTCATCAAGGGAGTAGTTACTAGGTCGGGAATTGTCTTCCTTTTCTTATCTGAAGGTCCTCCTTTTGAATGAGGATCGTTCCTATCTTGCTTTGATGTCTACGGGCTTTTAGATCGCCCCTTAGCCTCTTTCTTAGTAGCTGAGGCAGATCCAGAATCTTTTTTCGGATTGCTTTTTCTTCCATCCTGATCAACTTTTTGAGGAGTGTTTGTAGGTCCTTGATGGTCTCCACTGGCTCTTCTACTAGCTAAGAGCTACATACCCCTCTTGTAGTCCTTGTTTAAAGGCAGTGATGTAGATAGCATTATTTTTCTGCTAAATTTTCACTGCCTCCTATTTGAAACGACCGTAATAGCTTGTAGTGCCCTCACCAAATTTCTGTTTGATATTAAACTGATCATTGATGTCTTTTTCACACCTTTTGCTACTTTGATTGTTCTTCAGTAACAACTCCTTCAGTTATGTCCAACTTGAGATACTTCATTCTGGAATTCCCTTGAACCAGGATTGTGCTCTCTTTTCCAACATAGATCGACAAGCTCGGCACTTAACATGATTAGCATACTTGAACATTTCCATGTGTTTAACATATTCGTTTATGTGTTGTAGCGGTTCCCCTATGCCATCATACTTTCCCTCAACTTGTGGTGCTTTAAATCCTGATGGCATTCGAGCAGTTCTGATACTGTGGACAAATGGTGAAGGCTCCAATAGGTCAATAGTGCTTTGTATTTCTTGATTCCCATTCTTCTCCTGATTCGTTGGGAGTGTCGCTCTCCTTAGTGGATTCGGGGCGACCTCTCAAGCATCATTGCCTGTTCTTTCGATCAGGCTATGTCTTAGAGGTATGCTCCCACCGGGAGGACTTCCAAGCGTGCTTCCCTTCTCGTCAGGACTTGTTTCTTGTTGTTGACCTTGGGAAATGGCTGCTGGGTTGAGTCTGCCCCTCAGGTTGTAACCCCTTCCATTGTATATAGTTTCTCTCAGGAAGACCACGGGTGGGACTTTTTTGCCCTGTGTTCTTTCTTGCGCTCGACCTGCTTCCCGAACTACCACATTGGGCCAAAGGTCATTTCTTGTTTCTAAAGGTAGGGATTGACCAAGCTGTGTGCAACTCCTTTGATCTCAAGGTAGTTGTGTTTCCCTCTGAGATGGAACAGGGATACGCCCCGTTGACATGTAAACTTTTCCACCCGAGATTCCTTCTAGCACAACCACCATGAGTTCTAAGAGGTCGGCTGGAACGGACAACCTACTTTCCCATGATCTCTGTGGTCTGGGGTTATCGCCATTGTCATTCTGATTAAGGTATCCCTGATCTCTCATTTCACGCGCAGGTATGTGGTCTACAAAGACCCTTCGGGACAGCCTAGACAGTACCGATCTCAGTTTCTTTTGCTAATCGGCAGGCCCCGGATTATTATTATTGTCTTCCATTGGGACCAAGTCTTCCGACACTGCTTCTCCAGTGCCTAATTGTGTTCCGCCTCGGGTTAGCAAAATCCTTGTTTGTCTTGTGTACATAGAAGAAAGCTATTCTTTGTCAATTCTTTCCACAAACAGTGCTAGAAGTGATGGGGCTAGGAAACGATGCGTAAGCTAGTATTCTGAGAGAGTAATCTACGAGTAAATCAGCTCAATCTGTCCATGAACAATGTGTGATTCGCAAAATATATACGAATAATAGCTTACCTCGTTCATCATGACTATTCAATTATGAGAAAGTAGGCAATTAGAATAATTATGTGATCGTATCTTGCCAATTACTCCTAGAATAGCGGAGTTTCCTTAACTTGGGATACCTTGCCATGCAAGTCTCTGATAGAGAGCTACAAGCTCGCTAACGACTTTTATACCAAGACCGACCGTGTATGTCGAAGGCCTCGGCCATCTCTTCCAGGAGGTCAAGGCGAGTTATTATAGTTCATAAAGTGTGTTAGGAGTTGTGCACATTTAGTCGCGGCATAGAAGATGTATAAGACAGATTGGAGCTCACCGAGTCAAAGGTTGTGACCCGGTGAGACCTCTCCTGAGCTCATTTTGGAGGTCGGTGCCCGCCTTTCCTTAAGACTCGTGCTTCAAACTTTTAGCTATTAGGGTCGGGGCTTGAGCCCATTTGGGTTGGTTTATCCGGGTTGTGCCTATTGCTCGCATCATTGCCCCCAATTAAGGCCTGTGAGCTTAAAGGTCATGGTGCCTAAATTTTCATCTTTAAGTCGCTACCTTTAAAAGGTCTAGCCATTTTCCTATAACGGCTAGTTTTGGAAGGTGACGTGCCTCATCAATTTTAGTAGTTGCCTTAGTTCCCGACATATCAGATCCTTTTCAGCAACCCAAAGAACTCTTTATCCCATATAAATTAGGAGGCTATTGAAGATTTTAGGATTTACCTAAACTATACTCTTGCTCATAGAATTCTCATTTTGAAACATCATCTGCTTCTTTCCTGAATTCCTTTCTTTCCTCTGTCCGACAAGTGACTCAGGGTTCAGAACACCTCCTTTAATAATATTCTAGGAATTAATCTGTGAGTTCTCTTTTTTCTTCCCTTTACTATTTTAGAAAAATCTCATCTTCTTCGAAAAAATGTCTTCTGCTTCTTTCCCCTAGTCTTCTTCCTTGGTGAGAACATCTGCTTCTAGCACGCCTCTCCATTCCAGACTGATTAGTAGGCCTCCCCCCCCCCTCGACCTAGAGAATGGGGTATTTTACTTGCCTCCAATCACTTCTAGGACTCCTCGAGTGACCAGTAAAGTTTATCACCCCTAAGAATTAGAGGTCTTTTCCATGTCCTCTACATTAGGTACCTTTGAGATTTTTCAAATAAGTGGGGAAAAAGGTTTAAATAGAGAGGAAATAGTTGTTGCTAGGGCAACTAAGAGCCCTAGTTGTCATCATGCCGGACACATATTCCTTCACTTAACCAATCTTAGAGGGGGCATTGTTCTGCCTTATTTGCTCCCCCTTGTTTTTGACAGCATCCATTTTGGAATTTCCCCATTGCACAGCTCATTCCCAATGTTGTGTTTACAATAATCGGGTTCAATGCAACCCGTCATCTCTGTAGAGTGCTGATTTCTTTGGAGCTCTTTAGATGTCTCTTTAAGGTTGATGTCTCATTGACACCGAATAAGGCTAGTGTAGGGTAAATCTAATTCAGCAATAGGTACAAGCAAGTAGGTCCCTTCAAATCCTTCGGCGGGGATTGGAATTATTTTTTCTTCGTTGCAAAGCTTCAAAATAATTTGGTCTAGTCCAAGCTCTACCCGAACTGAAATATGAATAAGATATTTTTTTAACGGTCTCCCTACCCTGGCTAGTGAGCAGGAGATGGATAGAACTTTTTTGGTTGACCTGGCTTGCTCCGGTGTCGACAAGGTTAGATGTACCTAGCCTATTTGGTCTGTTGCCTTTCTTCACTCTACTAGATTAGGGAGTCCAGCAGATCACGACCTCCCCTCCCTTAGGAGAGCTATGGGGATTCTTCCTGCCGGTAGGGGCCTTCTCTACTTTTTGGTTTTTTATTTTTAAACCTTCAACAAGTCTTTTTTAACTTTTTTGTACACCAACATGTCTTTTTTCTTTGTTTCGAAAGCAATGAGGATTGCCTGGCTCTTGAAGTCCACCACCAGTTCTCAACGAGGTCAACCAAAAGTTTCGCTGGCCCACCGAGCTTCTGCTGGAGGCCTTGAAGAGGCTACTGGTGACTCCTTTGCCACTCCTGTTGCTGTTGCTATGATGTCTAGGGGTTCTTCCTTCGAAATTCCTATCCCCCAGACCAGGAGCAAAAAAATTGTTGTGGTTGCCCAAACTCAGACTGCACTGAAGAGGAGTGTTGAAGCTGGTGCTTTGCGGGGTACCTAGAGGCCCACAAAGATAGTTATTTCTTCTTCCTCCCCATCATTCTAGTCAACACCACTTGAGAAAAAGCTTCCTTCTGTCTCCTCGGGGAAGGGGAAAGCTCAAGTGACCTCTAAATAGGGGTTGAAGTTTAATGGTTGCGCTGCAGAGGAGGTAGCTAAGACATTGAACAGGCTGGGGAATCTATCCTTAGCTTCCCCCACTGATGAGGGGACCACAAGATAGGTCCCCAACCTTGCTATGGAGTCTTCAGACTTCTTGTTCCAGTGGCCACATTCTGAATCTTTTTTGATAGAGTGTGTGCCTCTAGTTGATTGGGATATTTGCCGGCAGCTTATTGATGATGAGCTGGACCGGTACACAGCCTCCCTCCATATTGTTGTAAGTTTCCTTAATTCCTGTATTTTTTGTAGTTGTTTCTACATCAACATTCCTCAAGTACTAACCATCCTTCTTTACTTTTAGCAAAACCATATCTTCTTAAGCAAGCGACTGAGGAAATGATGGAGAGGGTGAAGAAGGACTAGGAGTTCTCTACCTTGGTCTTGGAGCTCTAGGATGAGAGGGCTCATCTTGTGAAAGAGAATGCAGAGCTCGCTGCCTTTGCTAAGAAAGCCAATGCCTCTACAATTGTGAGCGACCTACTAGGGGAGTGCAAAGAGAATGTGTCTGAGGCCAAGGCTGAAAATCTGGCAATGTCTTCAACCCTTGGAGAAGCTATCCAGAAAGCAACCAACTGCTCGAGCTTGGTAACAAGCAGAGGGATCATATCCATGAGCTCGAGGCTTAGCAAGGGGGCTTCCAAGCCATATGTGATGAAGATGGCAGGCTCTTGTCATCAAAGCTCGAGAAGATCTCAGCCTTCCAAGATTATGGGGAGTCCATCCTCCGACCTCAGCTCAGTGCTTTACGTCGTTGTGATTGACAGGCTGTGCGAGCTTAAAATTTATTTAAAGACTAACCCAGCAGTTCACGAGGGTCTATACCAATCACACATGATTGCTCCTCTTCCTTGGGAGAAGGAAGATCTTGTTCCAACCTCACAATAAGAGGTCACTGCTACTGATGTCTTGGCGGAGGTCGGTCGAGCTGGTGAGGGTCCCTTTGAGAAGGGGAAGTAGCTTATAGATGCATCTGTTGAGGTCAAGACTGCTGAGTAGGTAGTCCATGATATTCGTCCCAAGGCATTTGCTGACCTAAAGGTACAATTATCCATGGCTATGGAGATTTAATTACACCTTATGCCTTTCATCCCCAACATGTTGATTTTGATGATGTACTTGATCTTTTTCGAGCTACTCGTCTATCCCTGAGTAGACGTCCATTTATGAATATTAACTATCACTTTGCAGGTCCCTCAGACGACGCTGACCAATAGATAGCTGTGGAGGAGAAGGTTGTGTCGAGCTCTCTAGAGGCTCCAAAGGAAGATGAAAAAGATGACTATATTTGCAATAGAATAGGATCTTTTATAGTCTTTCTTCTTCATGCTTTGTAATATTGAATGCTCGGCATTCTGAGCTCATATTTCTGCCTCTTGTACTGAGTACTTCCTTCAAGAGGTCTATTTGCGGCCTCTTTCTTTATATCGGCTAATTTTCTTAAATTGTCTTGTTTTTGCTTCAACACTTAGTACTTGCTTAGTAATCTGAACTTACCTTGAAACTGGGGCAAATAAAAAGAAATTAGATCTCAATAAGCTCTGCAAACTAAACTTTTATTTAAGCCTCTGAAGTTTTATATGCACTTGACAAGACAAAAACTGGAAGAGGTCGCGAAGGCTTAATCGCTGTTGACGAGCTCCTTTCAAACAATTTCCCAAGCAGCAAATTTGTGACGTCTGGAAAGGATGAGAAATCCTTAGGCATTGAATATCGTTAGATGACAAACATTCCAAGGTCTTAGGAGTTGTCTTCCTTTGAGATCAACGAGCTTATAGCTTTCTCTTTTGTGAACTCCTTGGATTATGTAAGGTGCTTCCCAACTTTATTGTAGCTTTGTTAGTCGTCCTTGTTTTCCAACATCCAACCTCTGGAGGACCATTTCTTCAACTGTGAAATGCTTTTCTTTCACCTTCTCATTGAAAAAATTTGTGACTTGCCTTTTATATCTTCTGTCAACTTCTATAGCTTTATTTCTAACTTCTTCAAGGAGGTCAGGTCTGTCCTTCGCTTCCCGTCGTTTAAGATTTAATCATATTCAGTCAATCTCAAGGACTTTATTCTAACCTCGACTGACGTTACGACTTTTACACCAAAGCATAGATTGAATGATGTTTCTCCGGTAGCTTTCCTAGGTGTGGTTCTGTATGCCCATAGGATGCTTGGAATTTCTTCTGGCCAAGAAGGTCTGCGACCTTCCTTCTCGAGCTCGGTGAGTCATTTCTTGAGAGCTTCAAGAATGGTTTTGTTTTTTATCTCAGCTAGTAAATTTGCTTGGGGATGGGCTACAGAGGTCAATCTCTCTTCAATATTCAAATTTTAAAAAAAAATTGTGAATGGATCACCTATAAACTGTCGTTCATTGTTTGAATAATAGCTCTGGGAATCCCGAATCTGTGCACAATGTTCCTTTATACAAAGGATTGGAAGTTTGGCGAAGAAATTATTGCTATTAGTTCAGCTTGAACCTATCTGGTGAAGTATTCTACAGCCACAATCAGGAATTGAATACCTCCCACTCCCTTGGGGAAGGATCCTAATATGTCGATTCCCCAGATATCAAATGGAACTGACGTATTGATGGATTGATACCTTGTTGATGGTCCGTATGACTTGTTTCCATGCAACTCACAGCTTGTGCACTTTTGTATGACCTTTTCAATGTCTGAAACCATCAAAGGCCAATAATACATAATCGTTAGTATTTTCTTACCGACGGTTTTTGCTCCTATATGTGATCCACTTATGCCACTATTTACCACTTCAATGACATACTCTCGTTCTCCCTTTCCTCAGGCATTTGACTAATGGCCATATGTATGACCTTCTGTACACCTCATAGTCCCCTATCAGGGCATAGCGAGGTGACCATTTCCGCACTTAGCGAGCTTCTTTTGAATCTTGGGGAAGGTTGCCAGCTTTAAGAAATTTGTAAATTGGCTATCTCTAGTTTGCCTGATCCTCTATAACCAAGTTCTTTTCTTGATTTATGCTAGGAGAGTGCAACAGTTCAACTAATAGCTCGGCTTATACCCCCGCAAGTCAAATGTAGACTTTGGATAGTGTGTCTGGTTTTGCATTCTACTCTCTAGGTACTTGCTCAATAAGGAAATACTTGAGTTTCGAATTTATATCTCTTACTTATTTGAGAAATTTAATCATGTTCTCCTCCCTAGCTTTGTATTCTCTCGCGACTTGGCTAGCTATAACTTGTGAATCAGTTTTGATGTGCAATTTTTTCACTTAAAGAGCACTTACGAGTCTTAGACTTGCTAAGAGAGCTTCATATTCAGATTCATTATTTGAGGTTGGGAAGTTGTACTTCACAGAGTAAGGGATTCTCACTCCCTCAGGGATGATCAATATAATTCCCACACCTAAATTTTCCATTTCTGTGGATCCTTTTGTGTACATGGTCCAGATATCAATTTCACAAGCGCTTGTGAGCTCCAATGGAACTCTTGTGCAGTCTTCTGCAAAGTCTGAGAGAGCTTGAGCTTTTATGGCTTTCCTTGGCTCAAAATCAATTGGATATCCTGAGATTTCAAATGACCACTTCATTATCCTGCCTCATAGCTTAGGTTTCGCCAGAGCTTCCTCAAGTGTAAATTGGTTAATACTTTTATCGGGTAAGCTTCAAAATATGGCTTAAGCTTAATTGAAGTAATAACAATTAGGTACCAGAATTTTTCCAAGTCTGAATATCTAATTTTAGGACCACAGAGAAAATGACTTTTATAATGCATTGGAAACTATAAACCTGACCTTTTTACTAGTAGCACCAAGCTCACTGCTTTATTTGTTGTAGTAAAGTACATCAAAATCTCCTCATCGATTCTCCGGAATGGGTATGAGTAATTTTGGCAGTATTTATTCAGTGTGGTGAAATCCACACACATCCTCCATGTGTCTTCCTTCTTCGGCGCAACCATTGGATTGGCAAGCCATTCCAGATGGACAACTTCTTTCAAAATTCCAGAGCATCAAGAAGAGCATGGACTTCCCGAGCTATGACTTCATTTCGCTGTGGAGCAAAGGTCCTCTTCTTTCGCTTCATCGATTTGCCACCTGGCTTGAGTCCAACCTTGTGCTCTGCTATTTTTCTATCAATTCCTTTGAGGTCGGTAGTTTGTCGGGAAAAAACTTTCAGAGTATTCTTGGAGGGAGTCGACGAGCTTCCCTTTGTTCCTGAAGAGCAAGAGTTCACCTATCTTGATCCCTTTCTCAGGGAATTCAGAATTGAGGAAAACTTTTCCTCCTTTACTGGTAGCTTGGATTTTGAATTCATCTTCCCCGTGGGAAGATCGATGAAGTCTTCCTGCTCGGGCATTATCGAGGTTTCTGTATTACCTTTAGCGAGGTAGCATTCTGTAGTTAACTATGTGTCCCCTTCTAGGGCGACCCAAGTTCCTCCGACCTAGATCTTCATGCAGTAGCTCAACAAGGAGTTCTCCGCTTTTAGGTCAATGACGCCTCTCCATGTTAGAATATCAATGTCGGTTACGGGTGCATCAACCACTAACCAGTCCATGACCTCAGTGACCCCTTGCCATCAGCAGGAACGCATAGAATCCCTTCTGTTTAGGTCGTGCTACCATTAAAGCTGGTCATGGCAGTGTCTAGATTTATCAGCAGGCTTCTATCTATCCCCATGTGATCGAATGCCTTTTTGTACAAGACATTCATTGTAGTTTCGATGCCAATCAGTATCTTGCATACCAAGAAGTCTCCAATCTAGAATGACACCGTCAAGGGTCCGACCGGATGTTGCTGTTTATGTGCAGTAATGGGAGGTGGATTTACAGGACCAATATTCCTAGTGGTAGGTGGCCCAACTTTACCAGCCTCTCAATCTCTGGAGTGAGGTCAAAGCACTCCTCTACGAGATGACCATCGTCCTTGTGGTAATGGCAAAATTTTGTCGGGTCTCTTTTGGCTAAAGAAGTTTTGAGAGGTTGTGGTAGCTTTAGAAGACCCTTCTTTTCAATGACTACCAATACTTCTGCCTATGAGAGGAGCTGTCACTAGGTCTGAGATGGTCTTCCTCTTCTTATCTGAAGATCCTCCTTTTGAATAAGGATCCCTCCTGTCTTTTTTTTTATGACTGTGGGCTTTTGGGATGCCCCTTATTCTTTTTTTCGTTTCTGAGGCAAAAATAGGAATCTTGTTCTGGACTGTCGTTTCTTCAACCTTTATTAACTTCTCAAGAAGTGTTTGCTACTTCTTGATGGTCTTTACTGGCTCTTCCACTAGCCTGAGAGCTACATACCCCCCTTGCAGTCCTTGCTTGAAGGCAGCGATATAGATAGCATCGTTCTTATGTTCAATTTCCATTGGCTCATCATTTACGCGACTATAGTAGCTTTCAGTGCTCTCACCGAACTTCTATTTGATATTAAACAAATCGTTGATGTCTTTTTCACACCTTTTGCTACTTTGGTAGTTCTTCATAAACGACTCCTTCAGCTCAGTCCAACTTGAGATACTTACCATCGGAATTAATTTGAACCAAGATTGTGCTTTCTTGGTCAGCATGGACTGGAAAGCTCAACACTTGATGTGATCAGGGTACTCAAATAGTTCCATATAGGAAAGGTATTCATCTATGTGTTGTAATGGTTCCCCTGTGCCGTCATACTTCGCCTCCACTTGTGGGGCTTTGCATCCTAGTGGCATTTGAGCGGTAATGATGTTGTGAACAAATGGCGAAGGCTCCGATAAGTCCATGTTGCTTTGTATCTCTTGATTTCCATTTATCTTCTGATTTGCAGGGAGAGTCGCTCTCCTCAGTGGATTCGGGGCTACGCCTCAAGCATTGCTTCCTATCCTTTCAATCAGGCATCGTCGAGGGGGTCTCTTTCCTCCAAGAGGAGTTCTAAGCGAGATCTGCTGCTCGTTTGCATGAGATTCCTTCTAGGGCAGCCACCATGCGTTCTAAGAGGTTGGCTGGAAACCTGAGTTCCCCCTGATCCTTGTGGTCTGGGGTTGTTGCCATTATTGGTCTGGTCAGGGTGTCTCTGTCCATCCTTTTTCCATGCTGGCAGAGAGTTCACTAGGACCCTCCAGGATGGCCCAGACTGCGACGATCTAGGCTGTTCTTGTTGATCAATTGGTTTTGGATCATTGTTATCGTCCTCCATTAGCTCCCGGAATTAGGCTCCTTATTACGTAATAGTAGGCAGTTAGGATAATTGTGGGATTCAGTCAAATCTCGCCAATTGCTTCCAAGATCATGGAGTTTCCCAGGAATGAGAGATCTTGAAATTCACGTCTCTATGAGAGCTACGAACTCACTAACAGACCTTCAGACCAACTTCACGACCTCCTCGTGGATGTTAAAGATCTCGAACATCTCTTCTGGTGAGGTCTCGCCAAGGATGTTGAAAATCCTTGGCTCCTTAGAGTGGCTAGGGGTCACGCACTGATGGTCATGGCATGGAGGATTTATGATTTGGATCAGAGCTTGCTAGGTCAAGGTCAGGGTTTGGCAAGACCTCAGTTCGAGCTCATTTAAGAGGTCGATAACCTCTAGGTTAGTGACCTGGGAGGTCTGTGGTGGCTGGTTGCTTGCCCACATGCCCTCATTGGCTCTGTGAGTCTGACTTTCAAGTGTTGAAGGCATGGGACCCTTTGGCCCATTTGGGTTGACTTTTGTCCGAATTCTACCCGTTTAAGTTGACTAGTCCGGGTCATGCCCATTTCACCCATCAATAGTAGTGCCTTATCCTTATCAATAATTATTGTCATTAACATAGTGAGGTCCAATGCATATGAGTAACAATATTAGTAGACTTAGTGGTGGTAGCTAGCATAAGTGGACTACTGAACTTATGAGATTTGCATACTAGAGGCTTTACCACTGAATAAGTAACTCATATATTGTTCAGCTTTGTTAGTTTAGTGTTAAGTAGTAACACTTGGAATGGAAGGTCTCAAGCTTGAGACATGAAGAGGTTAGGTGGGATGCCATAGTTAATCCTAGAGGAGAGAGGTAAAGGGAGGGTAAGATGAGGGATGGATACAAAAAAACAATAATAATAATAATAAAATATAACTGATGGGGCTCAAAAGTGAATACCGGTCGCCCCAAAACCGTGATGACGTCAATCAACTGCAACCTGAGAAGAAAGTAGAGCAGGTTACCAGAGGCGGGCTGTGCCCAGGCAAGAGCTCTGATGCCTAAGTCAGTGTTCAGATCGTAATTAGGTGTAATTAATTCTCAGAGAGGCTATTCTCCTCGTCCGTAGACTGTGTATGATTTGATTATATAAAAGCAAATCAATTACCTCTCCGATTAGGGCTCTACTGTTACGTGATTGTATACAATTAGGATAGTGGTGAGATCCTTGAATCTCTGCAATAGCTCCTGGAATCGTGGAGTTTCCCTTGGTTAAGCTATTTTTCCATTCACGTCTCCGCTAAGAGCTGCAAGCTTGCGAACTGACCTCTCGACCTGCCCGTGGACATCGAGGGTCTCGACTATCTTTTCGGGGAGGTTGCACTGAGTGTTAGCAGCCTCATGGGAGATGTTAGGAGTCGTGCACATCTAGTCGTGGAATGGAAGATGTATGAGAGGAGTTGGGAGTTACCAGGTCGTGGGCTGAGATTTGGTAGTATCGCTCTCGAGCTCATTTAGGAGGTCGATGACCTTGGAGGCCGATGGTAATAGGTCGCTTCCCACCTATCGTTATTGACTTCGTAAGTCTGATTTTCAGGTTTTGAAGGTTGGGGCCTTTGGCCCTATTGGGTTGACTTTTGTCCGGGTCTTACCTGTTTATGTTGACTAGTCCGAGGAGTACCCGTTTCTCTCATCATTACTCCCATTTAGGCCTAACGAGCTCAGAGGTCGTGGTGCCTAAATTACCATCTTAAAGTCATAGCTGCTAATGGGTTCGCCGATTTTTTGTAACGGCTAGCTTTGGGATACCTTTTCATTTACGTCTCTAGTAGAGAGTTTCAAGTTGGCTTTCAATTTTTCAGCCTCAATCAGAGTTGCACATATTTGGTCGTGGCATGAAAGGCATATGAATTGAATTGGGACTTACTAGGTTGAAGGTCGTAGTCCAGTGAGACCTCTTTTGTGCTCACATTGTAGGTCCGTGACATAGGAGGTCGGTGGTAGGAGGTCCCAGCCCACCCATTCCACGGGACTCGTAGGTCAGACCTTTAAGTATCAGAAATTACCATCTTTAAGTCGAGAGTCTAACCTTTAGGCATTAGAAATCACCATCTGTAGGTTGGGGGCCTGACCATCAGGCATTAGGAATTGCCATCTGTACGTTAAGGGGCTTGACCTTCAGGCATTATGAGTTGCCATCTCTTTTTCTGGGCTCTTGGAAGGTCGAGCGGTTTCCTTGTAACTGCTAGCAAGTTTGACCTTTAGGTATCAAGAAATACCATCTTCAGGCTGTAACCCTTGAAAGGTCATGCCACTTCATTCTATAACGGCTATTTCTGGAAGAAGACATGTTCCATCAATTTTTTTGGAGAGCTGGCCAATTAGTTTAGATGTGGAAAGCTATCTTGCTTTATCTTTTTTGGGGAGAACTAAACCGTTTCCATTTTTGGAAAGTGGCCTCCAGTGAGTTTTGCGGAGTGTCGAGCCCCTTAAGGTTTTCAAAAGGAACTGAAGTGTTTCCTGTTTTGGAAGGTTACGCTACTCAAAGAAATGAACCATTTCCCGACATATTGGTTTCTACCCAGCAGCTCAACGGTTCCTTATCTCATTTAAATCAGTAGTCTTTCAGACCTTCTGGAATTTACTTCAAAACTCCTCTATCTTCTTGTCACAGTTTCTTCCTGCTTTTGCTTGCTTTTATTTTTTGTTCTAGTAATTTCACAAAAATGTCTTTCATTTTTGATGTTGTGTCTCTTTCCATTGCTGATATGGATAATGGGGTTTTTATTTCCCCCCCCCCCCCTAGCCCAAGCTTTTCACGTACCACGTCTGTAACATGATCTATCCGAGGTAGGGACCAGTTCTGTGTCTTCCTCCCTAAGTCCAACCGATGTTTTTGAGATTGGCAGGGAGATGAAACTGGAGATGGGCAACATTGTCGCTACTATCGGGGATAACCTTCCTTACAGTAAATGTGAGGATGTAAAGTCCTTTACCTCTTCGCCTCATAAGGGGGATTCTTTCCCCATTTTTTCACCCTTTGCTTTTTGACATTGTTTTCTTTTGGGACGTTCCTTTAGCTCAGCTCATCCAAGACTCCCTTTGGATGGTAGTCACCTTTATAGCGACCTACCATTTTTACAGAGTTCCTGTCTTCCAGGAGCTCTTCAGGTGTTTCTTTAAGCTAAGGGCCCTCATAGCCTCCCGCTCTTCTAAAGGGTATCTTTGGTTTGTCTCGCAGCATAAATTTGTGGGCCCTTTCCAGTCGCCATTGGGGGAATGGATATCGCTTTTCCTTTTTGCTCGTCTTTCAAATGATCTGGTGCAGAGATATCGGGGCTGGAATCTATACCAGTCCTTCTTCAACGAGCTCCCTCATCCGTCCAATGATCTAATTAGGTATTCCTGATAGGACTGGCCTCCTTCTAGTAGGGCCAAGGTAGGATGCACCTTCCCGATCTGGTCGGAGTCTTTTCTTAATGTTACTCGACTACGGAGAGGAATACTGCTCGACCTCCCCTCGATCAGGACAAACTTTGGGATAACTAATTCTAGTAAGGAGCTTTCTTGATTGTGGTTGCCACCTTTTGTAATTTTTGTACTAACTGTATTTTCCTTTTATTTTTGAGGTGCTGAGGGACGCATTGATGTGATCTCAAATTTGGAAGGAACCCATCATTCATCAAATCTAAATTTTTGACCAAAACCAGGTTGTGATTGCCCAAGACTTCATGCAAGAGATTCAAGTTAGAACCATTGACCAATTCTCATCCAATAAGATCTAATGCATTGAGTCCCATCAACTCAACTCAATTACCCTAGCCAAGCATTGAGAACCCTAAAGTTTAACTAAGAACCCTAGAAGAGCCTTAGGAAGAACTCTCGGTTGAAGTAGCCTTGAATTGAAAAGGAATTCATTCAATTTTCTAAAAAAGTGTTTGTAGAGTTAATTGTTAAAATGCAATACAAATGATGAACTATTTATAGGCTCAGCCCAAATTAGGATTAGGGACTTAATTAGCCACCTAAAACTAGCTTAAAACATAAAGAAAGCAACTAACAATAAGTGGAAAAGTCTAACTAAAGTCAAGATAACAAAGCTGTAAAAATAGAGACCAAAACAGAAATTTCTGGGCAGATTTCGCCAATCTGTCCAGCTCGTGCTGCCTCACTTCCAAAGCTTCAAATGGCTTGATTCCTTACTTAATCACTCCTTCTTGATGTCTTCTATCATCCACATGTTGAGCTCTTTCCTTTGTTCAGCCTCCTTTGATGGTTGTGCTTCAAACAATGTTGTAAAGTCTAACATTTGTCTCAACACACTTGCTGAAAGTTTTAGCCTTGTTCATTCAATTTCCAGCCTTGTTCTTTCAATTCAAAGTCGATGCTTATACTTGAAATATTGATCTTTGTACAAGAACTCTCAATCATTATTAATATCATCTTCAAATTTTAACAAGTCTTTCTTCATTCTTGATCTTCCAACCTTGTAGTTGAAATACAAGCTCTTGTGCATAAACTCCTTTATTCCATAAGCATCTTCATATGAGATCTTCCATGAATCATCCCATGCCATGCATACTCCTTGATCTCCATCATTCCCACACAGCTTGAAAGGATTCGACCTCGAATCTTCAAGTCCTACATCGAAAAGAAAATGATCACTAACATGGATTGACGATTTAATCGAATACTTACCAATTAACTCCAAGTTCTCCTTCATGGAAGTTAGAACTTGACAATGTCTTACCATACCCTTCTTTAATGGTGGTAGTTTTTCTTTGATAGATATGTATTCCTTCTCACCTTCATTAAGCTCATTGGAAGAAGCATCATAGACAAACAATACTAACCTCTTAGAACAACAAAGAAATAAGGTCTTATCATTTAAAGCACAAGACATATTTCCCATTGGTCTATGACCCCATAAACCATGATATGAAGGTTCTCTAAACCTTAAATTCATATTCATTAAACTTAAGTAACAATCCCTTAGCATAGCATGTACATGTCCTCCATCAAAAGCATTAAACATATGTATAAAAGGAATAAGAAAATACTCTTCACATATGTTAGAACTCATCATTTTGCCACTATGGACATCATTATGGTCTCTTGAAAATAGGGGATTTTTCATAATCCTGAACAAATCTCTATTGGTGGCACAAAACATAGTCCATATCATCATATAATTCCACGAAATAAAGATCAAACTCATTGCACTCATGATTTCACACTGAAGAACAATTTCTCAATGTGACATGTCTTAACATAAAGCCTCAATAAAGAATGATACTAAAAATGCATTGATTTGTTTCTCATATGAGTCATAATGAAGTGCCTTTCAAACATGATTTTCACGGTTCTAGAATCAACAATATAGATGCACAATAAACCACAGAGATAGAACTTGTTATCAAGGATTGCAACATCAAAGATCCACAAAACTCGATCATCTAGAACAAACTTTGACATTTCGTTCATGTATATCCCAAAGGCATTCTTAAACAAGACATTTAAGTATCCCAATTCCAAAGAATGTGATTCCAAGTAGTTCTCATGAATAACAAGTATCAACAATTCACTCATAGAATCCTTAGGCATGAATGTAGCATTTCCACCAAACAAAGAATAATCATGCATATAAACCAAACAGATAGTCACAAGCCTATTCTTTCACAAATGATTCCTTCAGAAACTCAAAATCCATAAAAGCTATCACTAAACTCAAAGAAGTATAAAACATACTTTCTCTAAATAAGAAATTTCACTATAGCACCTTGCTTATGAACTTCATAAGCATCTCTAAACACACACTTAATCAAAGAAAGCAATCCTTCATGTTCAAATTTCAACAAACTAACACCAAATGTAGAGATAAGAGTGTACCACTTTAACATCTCACTTATCATCTTCTTGTCCTTGCCTTCTTTCAACTTGTTAAGTCATTCAAGAACCAGAAATTTTGGCACAAGAACACTAGAAAAAGAGTGGTCAATGTTAGAAATGGGTATTGAAATCTCCTTGTTCATCTTG
>JAOXNR010050700.1:0-17851 GCA_028571225.1 Parsonsia alboflavescens | reverse complement strand
GAATTACTCATTAAGATTATAGTCTTTTACACTTTTTCTCAGAAAATGATAGCCTTTTTGGGCATAAATCCCAACATATTCGACATATGATAAGGAGTTTTATGCAATTGTGTGGAGTTTGGAACGTTGGAGGCATTATCTCGTGTCCATGGAGTTTGTTCTGTTTTTGGATCATGAGGCATTGAAGTTTATAAATGGATAACACAAGTTGAAAGCAAGACACGCAAAGTGGGTGGAGTTTCTGCAAGCTTTCAGTTTCTCCATTCAGCACAAGGCTTGCGTACTAAATCGAATAGCAGATGCATTGAGCAGGTTGCATACATTGTAAAACATGATGCAGGTCCAGGTATTAGGTTTTGATTCTTTTTCTGATTTGTATAGGGATGATCCGGAGTTCAGGGGCGTTTAGGAGAAGTGTTAGACGGGACCGCAACATTTGTTCATGATTCAGGACAGGGTTCTTTTTCGAGGAAATCAGCTGTGGGTTCCTGAATGTTCGTTAAGGGCAGCAATTATAGATGAGTGTCATGACATTTGGGGATTGACAACAAGTTAGAATTGGTGTGGGAGCATTTTTATTGGCCTAAGATGGAGCAAGAATGATTCGTTGTGTGCAACGGTGTAAAATCTGCCATATTGTTAAGGCTAAAGGTAGCAATATTGGATTGTATTTGCCATTACCTGTTCCATTGGCACCTTGGGAAGATATCAGTGTGAATTTTGTTTTGGGTCTGCCAAGAACGCAAAGGAACAAGGATTCGATTATGGCAGTGGTAGACAGATTTTTGAAGATGGCACATTTTGTTCTATGCAAGAAGACGTTTGATGCTTCATAGGTGGCTAGGTTGTTCTTACAGGAGATTGTCAAATTACATGGAGTTCCAAAGTTGATCACTTCCGACAGAGATGTGAAATTTGTCAATCAATTTTTGCGAACTCTTTGGCTGCATTTGGGCACCAAATTGCAGTTCAGTTCTTCTTATCATCCACCGACGGACGGACAAACAGAAGTGGTGAATAGAAGTTTGGGAAATCTGTTGAAAAGTTTAATTGGAAAAAGTACATGGTAGTGTTATTTGGTGCTGCCATAGGCCGAATTTGTGTATAATTAGTCAGTGAATCGGACAACGGGAAGAGTTTGTTCGAGATTGTTTACGGAGGCAATCCAGCTACTCCATTAGACCTCAATCCATTACCAGTCCATCACCAATTCAGTTCGGATGCAGAGGAGCATGCTAAGCAGATCAAGGAGTTGCATTCCCAAGTCCACGATTAGATTAATCAATTGAACTTACAATACAAGCAAATGGTTGACAAGCATCGGAAAAAGATAGTGTTCAAGGAGGGTTATCTGGTTGGGATTCGGCTAAGGAAGGAGAGATTTCTAGTAGGTAGATTTGGCAAATTGCAGATGGACCATTCAAGGTGTTGGAGATGATTAATGACAATGCCTACAAGATTGACTTACCAGGCAACTACAATGTGTCGGGTACTTTCAATGTTGCTGACTTATCACCTTACCAGTTTGAGGATGTGGAAGATTTAGCCATTGATGCAGCTGATGAGGACGATTTATATTCGAGGGCAAATCTTTTCATAGTTGGGGAGGATGATGTCGGGGCACTATTCTTGAGGCATTGGTCCGAGCTCGGAATGAGTTCAAAATTGACTGGGTGACCCGGGACAGCCCAATGAGCAAGGCTTGGAGTTTCCGATGGTCCCGAGGCACTGGGTGATGCAAGGCCTTTTTCGGCCATCCGAAGTCGTCTTAATGAAGTTTCAGACGTTTTTATGTTTTTAGGATATTTTCGTAATTTGTTATTTTCAGGAGTTTTTTTTTTAATAATTTCATTATTTTTAAGTTCCGATTAGGTTTAGATTTCATTTAAGGTTTTAAATATTTTGTTTGTCTTAGTTTTTGGCAACCTTTTTGATTATTGATAATTTTTGACTTTGATCGTTTTTCCGAAAACTAGAGAATTTTCACAAATTTCCAGCTTTTCTTCTGTTTAGTCATTCATTTTTATATTATTCTTACATCAAATTACCATACAACTTGATAAAAGAAATACTTTCTCTAGTTCAAAACCACGCAAAGCATACTTTCAAAACAAACAAACAGGGATAGAACTACCAATTTCATAGAGTAAGTTAAATTAGCAAGTATAGCTGCCTAATAAGTTAAAGCATTACCTCTTAGATTCAAAAATCATATTTCATATTTCAAGTCCACCAAGTTCTAACAAAACCATGTTGTAGTTGAACCATGTTCACAAATGGAAGGGCTGGGAAACATTATCTTTATACATTATCTAAATTGAAGCTTACAACATCCATTTGTCTCAAATATTCCACTAACAGTAAACTAAAAACATTCCATTACATATATATATATAAATATATATATATATATATATATATATATATATATATCAGCATAATACACCTCCCAACCAGAGTATCATTTCCCACACCATGATGGAAACTTGCATATGCATAAAACCCAGAAACAAAGTAAGATAATATGCATATAAGTAAGCTAGTAGCTAGTCTCACACAAACAAAATTGATGAAATGTACCATAAAACATTACAGTCCAACACTTCTTGCTCATGTTATAGATAATTTCTTTGATAACCCAATGACACTTGATCTTGGTCGGGGCCAAACAAATAAAAAAACTTGTATGTAAAGGTCAAATTATTAGATGTCACAAAAGAGACTTCAACAAGAACTATATGAGCCAATACCTGCTTGAGATTCTAGTTCCTCTTCATCAAACGACTTTGAAGTGAAGCTTCGGTCACCTATAGTAGATCTTCAAAAATAAAATAAAATAAAATAAAAACAATTTTAGGACAATTAGACTTTAGGCAAACAATAAAAATCAATAACAATATTACTTTTCATTTAATCTAGGAGAATTTCTTTCGTCATGTGATTGCCCTCGAAGTTCACATCCTCGACATAGCCTTACCTTTGGAATTGAATTATTTTTTCCTGATTTAAGTCTTCTCCCACATCCTTTAGCTCTTACTTGTACAGGATTACAAATATTCACTAATTGCCTCGAAGCATCCCAGTTGATTGAGAGACATTCTTTGACCCATCCATCTCATTTATCTTTTCTGTGAGCATCCTCAACTCATTTAAGGCGAGTTCATAGGTTTCATTGTTTAAGGATGCTTTATCAACTACACCTGGGAAATAATGAGACAAATGTGTACGTCGTGACATCATAGGCATTCCTTCAGCTTGCTTATCTCCATGTCCAATTCTTGCATTTTTGTCAACCTCATCAAGATGTAGGAGCTAGGCAATTGATTTACCTATTTTTGGCGAAAATATACCATCATATGTCTACAAGGCAACCCTTCGAACTCAAACTTCTAACAACTGCAAGATACAAGGTCTATTTTCTTATTGTGACGAATTTCTCAACCATTGCTTGAATAATCATCATCGACCCTCTTGACAATGCAAATGCCAATGTCCTCATCCTCAAATGTGCAATTTATGGTGTAGGAGCCATTTTCAAATATCTCCTCTTGAAAGATTTTAAAATTATATTTTGTGTAAATTTCAAAGATTTGTTTTTCCATTATATAAGCTGTTTTTAACTTCGGTATTTCATCTACATCAACATGATCCCCGACAACCCCCTGTGCCTCTGGTGCTTAAGAACTCTATTAAATCAAGCGACAATCAACGTATTCCTTTTATTGATATATCTTTTGAAAAATGCATGTGCGCTCTCAACAAGTTGACTACTACTCATTTCAGCACTAAAGAACTTGTTCCACAAGCAAGAACCCATTTGTGAGGGATCTCATATAAGTTAACCAACCATTCATTACTTCCAAGACCAGTTTCCTTCTTCAAATCACCCCACCGTGATTCAAACTCTAATGAGTTCTCACTGTTATAAATAACGCTTCTGAAGCAATCATAATTATCACAATACAGGATTGAATCTAGTTTCTTTGAAAACTTGTTCAAAATATGCCATCTACAATAAATATGAACTATTGAAGGGAAGATTTGTGCTATAGTATGACCATGATTGGCATACTATAGCACAAATCTTGGTCCGTAATGATTTTCATAGGTACTCCTCTTTTGTGCCCTCTAAAAGCTTGTTGAACATCCAAATGAATTACTTTGTGTTTTCATCGCTGAGGAAGGCACAACCAAAAATAATGGTATGACCATGATGATTTACTCCAATGACTGGCATAAAAACCATGTTATACTTGTCTGTATTATATGTAGTGTCAAACACCACAACATCTCCAAACATCTCGTAAGATTCCCTTGCAATGGAATTTGCCCAAAAACAGTGAACCAACCTATTTTTATCATCAATTTCATAGTTGTAAAAAAAGGAGTCATCTTTCACCTCTAACCAACTTTCAACATCAAACCCTTTTCCGCTTCATCAATTTGTGTTCTAAAGTTCTAAAAATCTTTTTTTGTGCATCTCATATATTCAAGACCCCCAGATTCAATCTCCATAATCCAAATTTGTCGACGCATCAATACATTTGCCACTAAAAATTGCAAATTTAGATTTTTCTTCATGATTGACACTTTTCTATGAGACCTTAAAAGATGTACCTTTGATGGAGTCGAAAGAGTGATTATGCTCATCAAGAAATGAACTTACAATCGAGTTCGAACCCTTTTATCTCTTCACCAGTGCTAGAATCGCTTTATATCCAATACGAACCACAACTCGAATGCTTTCTTTGTATATCATCTTGTAACCTTTTTTTTTTATATAAGATTTGTTTGTCTTTCCTTCCTGAGAGCAAACGAACTCCTTCCATATCATTTCTTTTCCTCCAGATTTAAATTTGCTGTTATTTGATCTTGCACTAAACCCACACTCCTGTGCATATGCATTATAAAAATTGAAGGCTTTCTCAATTGTATAAAACTCTTGGGAAGTCCTTGGTTGAATCTCATTTGCTACTGGTCGAGTGACAATTGAGATGAGGATGCCTATTCATAATCTAAAAAGAACAAAAGCAACTATTAATCTCATTTGGAGCATCAGTTCTACATTTAGCTTTTCATGTACTTTGTGACACATACTAAGTCTTCATAATATGCAAAGGCATATTCATACATACATAGAGTCATCATTAAAAAAACAAAAGAACAAATTGCAGAACATAAATGAACATAAAATAGTAAGAGTACCAAAAGTCTACAAAATTCATTACCAACTCAAAATATTAGCAATAAACTAGTTAACCAATTTGCAACAGGAAACATTGCAATCTCTCAAAAACTCTTTACAACGCTTGCAATGAATTTAAACCATATTAGCTTAAGAACTTCCTTTCCTTCCAGTTCAATACCAGAGTTTCCAATTAGGTTAAAGAACAAATGTTAGCAATAATAAAATATACAGAAAACATAAAAAACTTTCATAGAAGTAATTCAAAAGCAACTACAAATCTCAAAGAACAAATGTAAAAATGTCCAAATGCATTTAAGGTTTGGAAATTTAAGAACTGAAAGGAGGGTTGGCTAACTTGCAAAATTTGCCGGAGGAGGAAGAACAGGTAGAAATATGTCTTCCTTAAACACCAGCGGCAAGAATGCGTAGAAGAAGTGTAGGAGAAAGTGCCGGAGATCTCGATTTATAGCACATTGTTTCACGACCTTCTTTGCCAGAGGTTAATGATGACACTACTCTAGTATTTTTCAACTTGAACTCAACACGATTTGTCGAATACACTTCTGATTCTGCCCAAGTAGTTATCCCTGATTAGCCGAAGGGAGTTATCGATCGATTTAGTCATTAACTCACCTACCTTCTGGGCTAAGCCACCTCGGGTAAGTTGTGTATTTGGCTTTGGGTTCCTCAATGGTTTATGTTTGAGGTTTTCCTTTTATTTTCCTTTTTCCATTGGATGAACTTTACTGGGGTGCAATCTGTAAACTATAGAAAAATTTATGGAGTTGAATGTCACTTGTAACTATGTATATTTTTATCAAACAAGGTCAAATTTTGTATGGAAGAAAGTTGAGATTATTTAATGTGAAAAATTTCATAAACCTATTCATGTTTTAAAATAAAATTCCAAAAAATTTACTCCTTTCACTTTTTAAATAACTATTTATTTTCTAACAAATTCAAATTGTGAAAGGTAGAAAGTTGAGAGTATTTAATATGGAATATTTCATTTAACTACTTGCATTTTAAAATAAAATTTTAACCTAAAACAATTTTGTAAGGGAAGAAGCACAATCAAGACTTGCAACAGATGTGTCTGGCATAAACCCCAATTAGAGCCACTGTTTTTTGGGTCCCAGCTCTGCGCTTCTACATTAGGGCGGATTTATTAAGGTTTTGTTTGATTCAATTCCCTCTTCACTACATTTTACTTATTCGATTGCTTCTATACCTTGATTTATGAGTTGTTACTCATTCTTTCAACAGGTTTCCTCCAGCGATATAAAAAAGATGGTTTATTTAATTTTATTGTCAATGGGTGTGTTTATTTTCTCAAGTTTTATTTCTTTTTTTCCCACCATTTTGGGATTTTTTTTTCTTTTGTTTTTTTTGATGAAATTGGATCAATTTTGGTGTATATGGACCTTTTTCTCTTTTTTCCCCTCTAATACTATCCAACTGAAAATTTAAATGTTAAATTTGATACGTTGTTTGCTGTGATTTGCTGTGAGACATGACTTTTGACTAACCTTCGTAGGCGTAATTGTGAATTGCAAGTGATGATAATGTAGAGGCACCTCACTTGCACTTGGAGAAAGATGAATTGAAAAAAATTCTCTTATGCATGATAATGAAGATGATTTTTTTTAAGTAAAAAAGAAAACTTGAAATATTTCTATGCTTTTGGCCCCTGATGGCTATAAATATACTTTGAGTATCATTTCACCATGAAAAGAACTTGATCTGATGTTCTTTGGCTTTAACTTTCCATGTTTATTGTTATTTTTCTTATTCTAAATTTGTAAGGAGTTATGACTATTTTTTAAATTTTTATTAATTAATATAGTGAAAAATTACATGATAAAATTATGTAGAATGCATACCCGCCGTGCTCCGACGCTCCATTTGAAATGATTAGAAACCAAACGGCTGTCGTCTCATCCTCAACATCTAATTTAAGGCTCCGGCAATTCAATGCCACCGTACTTGAAAGTTACACTTCTCTGAACCTGAAGAATAATCTTTTTTGCATTCCGGCGACCAGTGGACAGCCTCCATCTTCACTTACTATGTGCCAGAAGGGAGAGGTATTGCGTCTCAGGGGAGTCCTCCTTTGCATTCCAGTAAGAATGCTTTCCTTATTTGATGATTGATTTTTCTAAAAAAAATTTAATATTTGATTTGGTGCAAGATTGTGTTTTAAATTATCTCGCATTGGCAGTGGTTTCTGTTTTCTTCTTTGTGTTTTTCTGTTACAAATACTTGCTTTTAATTTCTATTTTTTTTTCTTACCTCTTGAATGTATGGAATATGTGAGGCTAATAAAAACAACTTTTTCTGAATAAGAAACGGCATAACTAAATTGGTTCTCTGTATTTTTTTTTTTTTTTTTTGTTTATCTTCTTGACTGTGATGCAAGAACAATATTGCAAAACGGCTAAATAGAAAGAAAAGTTGGAAATTTTATGAAAACTATATAATTTTCTGTTCAACGACAATAGTTGGAAATTATCAAATTCAACAAGCTTCGCGAAACTGGAAGAAAAACAAAATTAGATAGCCTAATTCTAACCCTAAACCTAATCGGAAATAAAAAACAACGAAATTATGAAAATACCTCTAAAAATAATGAAATTATAAAAATACCCCTAAAACATTAAAAAGGCCAAAAGTCCATCAAGACGATCCCGGATGGCCGTTCCCAGTTGCCTAGTCAAGTTTGAACTCATTCCGAGCTCGGACATCAGCCTCCCAGGCTAAGAAAAGATTCGCCCTCGAATCTGACTTGTCCTCGCCAGCTGCATCAACTGCTAAATCTTCCTCGACCTCGGACTGATAAGGTCACAAATCAGCAACATTGAAAGTACCTTACACATTGTACTTTCCCGGCAAATCAATCTTATAGGCAGATGCTGATCAATCAAATCATCAAAACGGGAAATTAGAAACCTGTACCTGATGGTTATATTATTCACTGCCCTACTGTCAATGCACATTCGCCATGAACCATCTTTCATGGGCACTAATAAAGCTAGCACTGCACAAGGACTCATACTTTCCTGGACAACCAATTTTTCCATCAATTCGGTCACTTGTCTCTGTAACTCCTCATGCTGCTTAGGATTCATACCATAGGCTGCCTCATGAGGAATGATAGCACCAGGCACGAAATCTATACAGTGCTTGATGTCCCTCATAGGTGCTGATGCAGGATGACTTGAATTGTCAGTGATAAACCGAACAACAATTTGAACAAGAAGAACGAAAGAGGGATGTTTAGCGTGATCACTCACAATTTTTGGTTGTAATCCAAACCAAAGTAAAGAAAGAAAGGAATTTGATTCCTGGAATAATTTCGAAAAACAAAGCTACGAAAAACTAAGACAAATGGCCAGCATTTAAAGACCTAAATCTACCCTAAACCTAATTGAAAAACAATTCGGAAATTAATACCTAATCCTAGTTGGAAATCAGAAAAAAAACAAATTTACTAAAATATCCGTAAATTATTAGAAAAACTTGAAAAACATAAAAATGCCCGAAAACCCGTCAACGGCCCGTTCCAGTCGTCCAGTTTGAGCCCATTCCAAGTAGTGAATAGTGCTTCATGAATAGTAACCGACATCATGGTAGAAGGTCCAAATTAGTTCGAATCAGGTCCATTTTCCTTGCAGTCACTTGGACCTTCGTGGACTCCCCGATGTGGGCTTGGCCAGTGTAATCTACTGATCCAAACTTCCCTGTCCATCTTGGACGATGTCCCCATCACTCTCCCTGTCATCTAAAAAGCTTGTCCTCAAGCTGGAATTCTCACCTGCATAAGGGGTTAGATGATGGACATTAAAGCCTTCAGAGATAAACATATCGTCCAGCAACTCATCCCTGTAGGCGCTGTCACCAAATTTCTCTAACACCTGACAATGTCCAATCCTCTTCGATTTGAGCTTGGTGTAAGCTCGCAGTAAATACCTTTCCCGTGGCAGATAAACCCATACCAGACCACAAACTTCAAAAGATTCCTGGCATCATCACTGATCAGCTCTCGCCTTGTACTTGGCATAACTCTCCTCAAGTCTAGCCTTCACAACAACATGTAAATCTCGTAAATCAACCACTCGTTCATCTAGTTTCTTGCTCGGCTTCTCTGTTCCATCGATAGGGAGAAGGCCAAGCGGACATCTCGCCAGAAACCTATACAACACTTGGAATGGAATGAACCCTATAGATCTATTCACCGATGAATTAAATTCAAATTCAATTTTCGGCAAGCAAGGATCCCAACTTCTGAATTCATGGACATTTGCTCGTAACAAATTCCTAAGACTTTAGTTGACAACCTTAGTTTGCCAAATAGTTTGGGGCTGATATAGGTTGCTGAACTTCAATTTTGCACCAAGATTCTTCCACAACTCTCACCAAAAATGCCCCATGAACTTGTTGTCCCTGTCCAAAACTATCGACGATGGCAACCCATAGTGTCGAACAACCCCAGAAAAATATAGATCAGCCAAATTAGTCACATCAAACATTGTCTTGCAAGGAAGGAAGCAACTCATCTTGGTAAATCAATCAACAACCACTATTATTGAATTCAACTCCTTCGCTGTCCACGGCAATCGTACTACAAAATCCATGCAGACATCCTTCCATGGCTCATCCTGTATTGACAACAAAATGTATAGTCCCTGATTTGTATCTATCCCCTTCACCTCTTGACAGACACGACACCTCCTTACATATGTCTTGACATCTCTGTCAAGTCTTGGCTAATAAAATCTCCGATGCACTAGCCAAGCAGTTTTATCCCGGCTAAAATGTCCCTAATAGTGCAATTCATGTATAATCAACATGCGTAGAAAAGTATCCGAGATGTACAAACAGTTTCCTTTGAACAGAAACCCATTATGAACGATGAAATCAGTTCAGCTTCCACTCTCAACTTTGACTATAATACCTCTAAAATGATCATCTTCTCGGACATCCTCTTTCAGCTAGCGAAGTCCAAAGTGTACACCTGCATTGCAGTAATCAACAAGCTCTTTCTGCTCAAGTCATCAGCTACCTGGTTTAGAGTTCCAAATTTATGCAGAATACTAAAGATGTAATCCTGCAAAGTGCTTACCCACTTTGCTTGTCTCGTGCTTAGCATGTGCTATCCCTGCAAATATTTCAATTTCTCATGGTCAGAAAATAGCACAAATTCCCTCTGTATAAGGTAATGTCACCAATGCTGCAACGACTTCACAATGGCATACTGTTCGAGCTCATAAACTGAGTGGGTTAATTTCGCTCCACTCAGTTTCTCATTGTAATATGCCACGAGCTTTCCCTTTTGATTCAGAACATCTCCAATACCTGGCTTCGAAGAATCACAGTCAACCTCAAAGACCTTGTCAAAATTCAGCAATACCAACAAAGAAGCGTGTATGAACCGATGCTTTATAACTTCGAAAGCTTCTTGTGCCCTTTCCGTCCATTCGAATCTACCTTGTTTTCGCAACTCTATCAAGGGTGCAGCTACCTCGCTGTATCTCCCGACAAATCACCTATAGAATCCTACAAGGCCTAAGAAAGACCTCAACTCTATCATAGTAGTAGGATATGGACAATCCACAATAGCCTGCACTTTCCCTTCATCCGGCAAAATGCCATCTCCCATCACCACATATCCGAACACAAGTTTCTCAACCATCCATACACATTTACTAGGATTAGCTAACAATTTATGCTCGCGTAAAACAATAAGGACTTGTTCCACATGCCCAACATGCTTATCAACAGATTTACTATATATCAGAATATCATTAAAATACACCACAACAAAAGTACTGAGAAAAGGTCTCAAAACCTGGCTCATTACCCACATGAAAGTACTCAGCACATTTGACAATCCGAATGGCATCACCAACCATTCATACAGCCCCCCTTTCATCTTGAAAGCTGTCTTCCACTCGTCACCTAGCTTGATCTGAATTTGATGGTACCCACTCTTCAAATCAAACTTCATGAATATTGATGCTCCGCTTAACTGATCAAGCATAGCATCATGCCTTGGTATGGGGAACCGATACTTGATAGTAATCCAGTTGATTGCTCTACTGTCCACAGACATCCGTCAAGAACCATCCTTCTTTGGTACCAATAACGCTGGCACCGCACATGGGCTAATGCTCTCTCGGATGAATCCCTTATCCAGGAGTTCCTGGACATGCCATTTCAGTTCATCATGTTGTTGTGGAGTCATCATGTAATATGCCTTATTCGGAAACACCGAATATGGAATCAGATCAATCACATGCTGGACATCTCTCATTGGTGGCAATCTGGGTGGCAAGTCACTCGGAATCACATCCTGAAAACCGTCCAGCACCTTCTGTCGCTCTTTTGGCACCTTCGGCTAATCTTGGCTGAAAATCGCGGATGTATTCACCAAGGCAAAACATACATCCTCTCCGTCTAGGCTCTCCTCAAACTCTCGGCTTGGTTGACAAATCACTGCCTTCTGGCCGGTATTCTCTTAAAGTGGCTTTAGGATCACTTTTCTCCCCTCCGATTGCAACATGTACATATGAGTGTACCCATTGTACACTACTCGGTTATCAAACTACTAAGGACGCCCCAAGATAATATGAGTCACGTCTATAGGAACCACATTAGCCTTTATTGTCGTCTCATACTGTGGACCAAAGGAGAGATGAACCTTGCAGTGCTTGCTGACCTGAATATCAACATTTCTATTTACCCAACCGAGCTTGTAGGGTTGAGGATGGGGTATTGTTGGTAATTCCAATTTCTTCACAGCCTCTTAAGCAATCACATTCTCCAAACTACAGGAATAGATAATCACCTTACAAGTTTTTCTAGCTAATCCTCACTTGTCCTGGGTGCCAAACACATCCTGCGCATTACCAAACTATCACCCTAGATACAATCAATTTCAACCACACAAATATCTTCCTCAAACTCCCTTTCCTCTGGGAACTCTTTAGTATATTCCCCCTCCATTTGTTCTTCCATGTAAAGCTGAGCTCGGGCCTTAGGGCACTTATTGGCATAATGCCCTAAATTCTGACAGCTGTGATAGTGGATATTACCTTGGTTATCGCCTGTCTTCTGTTGGGAACCCGAAGCTACATTCGGTAATGGGGCTCTAGGCGGTGGTGGAACATTCGGCTGCTTCCCTGCCGGAGGAGCAACCTTACTGCCTGAACTCTGTCTCGACCCTTGGCCTGGTATCAAATTCCTCTACGTTGAAACCCTCAGTTTCGCATGAACCTCTGCTCAACTACCTGCACCTTCATATGCACTTCTCCCACACTGTTAATGCTATGAATAGACAATTCATCTCGTATCGGCAATCTCAACCCGTGCAAGTACATGGCGACTTACCTGAGTTCTGCCTCTACTAACCGATTCCTAGCCACCAACCGATATAAATTAGTTGTATACTCCACAACAGTATGACTTCCTTGTGTTAACTCATGCAGCTTTGCATACATTATCTGTTCTTGTTTTGACGGCAGAAATTCTCTATTCATCTCCTACTTCAAGGATGCCCACAAATCGATTGGTGGCCTTCCATCCATGTACCTCCTGTACTGCTGCTCATGCCACCAAGCCGCAGCTCTGCCGGAACCAAATTGGAACAAGCGATGCCTACTTATCCAGGGGTACCTTCTTCAGGCGAAAAATATCATCAACCTACTAAGTCCAGTCGACGTATTCGTCCGGATTCAATCCCCCTCGGAACTCCGGAATTTCAATCCGAAAACCAACCTCCCAACTGCTCGAATTTGCCTCCTGATACTGCTGGCGGTCGACATTCCCAAGTGGAACGATTTCTCTATTTGCCTCCTATGTCGGTGGCACAACACGATTTTGCACCTCCAAGTGTGCTAATGTGGCCCGCAACAACTCCATCACATCACGAAGAGACGGTTCCTCATTGTTTCACTCCATACTGAAAATGGAATTCAATGCATTAGAAACTGAAACGGAATCAAGGCCTACGGAAATCAACTTTGCGGAATCAAGGCTTTGATACCAATTTGATGCAAGACGACTTGAATTGTCCGCGATAAACCGAACAACAATTCGAGCAGGAAGAACAGAAAAGGGATGTTTAGCGTGATCACTCACAATTTCTGGCTTACTATGAATTGCAATCCAAACCAAAGTAAAGAAAGAAAGGAATTCGATTCCTCGAATAATGTTGAAAAACTAAAACAAACGTCCAGTATTTAGAGATCTGAATCTGCCCTAAACCTAATTGAAAAAACAATTCGGAAATTAAAACCTAATCCTAGTCGGAAATCAGAAAACAAAAATGAAATTACCAAAATATCCCTAAATTATTAGAAAAACCCGAAAAACATAGAAATGCCCAAAAACCCATAAAGTCAATATCAGATGGCTGAAAAATGTCGTACATGAGTATTGCTTAGCGGCCCATTTCTAGTCGTCCAATCAGGTTTGAGGCCACTCCGAGTAGTGAATAGTGCTACATGAATAGTAACCAGCATCAAGGTAGAAGGTCCAAATCAATCCAGATCAGACCCGTTTTTCTTGCAGTCGCTTGGACCTTCATGGATACCTTGGCATGGGCTTGGTCGGTGTAATCTGCTGTTCCAAACTGCCCTGTCCACCATGGACAATGTCCTCATCAGGTGGCAATCCAGAAGGTATCTCCTCTGGAATCATGTCCCACAACAATGGAATAATCTGCTCGGGCAACCAACGCAAAAATTTCCATCGCCTTAATTGTTTCTTCACGGAAGTCCACCCTGGACAACAAAACCTTTGCAACCTCCTTCCTCAAATCCGAAGGCCCCAACGTAATGCTCTCACCATCCTTGCTAAATGTGTATGTGTTTCGAAATCCATCATGCTTCGTTTGTCGATCATATTGCCATGGCCTTCCTAACTAGATGTGACAAGCATCCATAACAACATCACACCATACCTTATCTGTTTACCACTTCCCAATTGAACATTGAACCAAGCATCACTTGCTGACTTTAACTTCATTACTCTTCTTCAGCCATGACAACTTGTAGGGCTGTGGGTGCTCAACCATTTCTAAACCCAGTTTTTCTATCATCGTCGTAGAGACCACATTCTCACAACTACCGCCATCAATAATCATGTTACAAACCTTTCCCCTGGCAGTACATCGAGTATGGCAGATGTTATGCCGCAACCAAGACTCGTCTTCTACCACCACACTTAGCACTTGCCGAATCAACAGGGATTCTCCCGAATCAGCATATACAACATCCTCCTCATTCTATGCGTCATTAGGTTCCTCTTCATACTCGTCAAATACCTGCTCAAAGACCTCCTCGCTGAGTGTCACAAACTGCCTGTTTGAGCAGTTTGCAACAAAGTGGCCAATACCTTGACATTTAAAACATCTCTTGGCCACTGCCGTAGTCGTTTCTTTGCCAGTTCCGCTGGATTGTCTTTCCTTGGCTACTGCCTTATCCTTTCCTCCTTTGCTCTCAGCCGCAACCGCAGCCACAGTCGTCGTTGAAGAGGATTGTCCGCTAAACCTAGATCCCGAACCACTAATCTTCCACCTATACTACCCCTCAACTTCAAGGGCCAATCTGCAAACATCTCCATACGTCCAATATTATTGCAGTTGAACCACATCAGCAATTTCGACCTTCAAGCACTGCCAAAAATCAAGCCATTGTCTGCTCATCTTCTTCGACAACATCACACCTCATGCGCAAACGATCAACTTCTACAATGTACTGCGCCATCGACAAATCGAGTTGCCTGACATTATGATAGTGAATAAATGCCTCCTACCTAGAGTGAGTAGGCATAAACTTTTTCTGTAGCGACTTCTTCATCTTGTCCCAAATCGAAATTTTTGACTTTCCCTCTATTGCACATTGCTTCTTAACATGCTCCCACCAAATTAACGCATGTTTTCTCAGTATAATCTCAACTAACTTAACCTTTTGCTCCTCAGTCAAATCTCGAATATCAAAAATCCACTCAATAGTGTGTAACCATTCTATAAATTCATCAAGATGAGCCTTACCTTCAAAATCTGGGCATCTCGATTTTCATGCTGAAATTCTGGAAAGAAGATTGTTGCCAGCTAGGTCATTCTGATCGGTTACATTCATGGTTGAACGCCCTGAACAAGTTGACATCTTCTCCCTCATCGTCAGACTCAACCTCTGATTCCTCCCCTACCTCGAACTGAACATCCAACCTAGCCTCTGTTAGTTGCCGCTACAAGTAATGGATCCGCCTTCTTTGCTCTGCATTTTTGTTTTCGATCTCGTGCAAGTCTCGTCGACAAGGCTATCCATCTTCCTCAGGAACGATTCCACGTCCCCTTCCAGCATGACGCCGTCCATGACCACCAACATGATTCTATTCAGCCTTTGGTGAAGGCAACCTTCCAGCATGACGCCGTCCATGACCACCAACATGATTCTATTCAGCCTTTGGTGAAGGCAACCTCTGGCTCTGATACCAACTAATGCAAGAACAATATTGCAAAACGACTAAACAAAAATAAAAGGTACAAATTTTACGAAAACTATCTAGTTTTCTATTCAACGACAAAAGTCGGAAATTATCAAATTCAACAAGTTCCTCGAAACTAGAAGAAAAACGAAATTAAATAACCTAATTCTAACCCTGAACCTAATCGGAAATTAAAAAACAACAAAAATACAAAAATACCCCTAAAAACAATGAAATTATGAAAATACCTCTAAAACATAAGAAAGGCCAAAAGTCCATCAAGACAACTCCGGATGGCCAGAAAAACGTCTTACTACATGGCAAAACGATGACTGTTGCTCATTAGGCCGTTCCCAGTCGCCCCAATCAAATTTGAACCCATTCTGAGCTTGGACCAGTATCTCGTAAATAGTGCCCCCGGCATTGTTTTGGAATTGTTAAACAAAATGATTTCTTAATAGACTGAATTGAAGAAGGTTTAAACACAAATATCCATTTCATCAGAACCCAATATCAGCAATTGTCTGTATTTAATGAAATAGACGTCGATAACTTGACTACTGCGGCTCAGTAAACAACTATTCCCTCTTCAAAATAGATACCTTTTAGCGCAAGAGTGTTTGTATCAAAATAGAAAAAACTAGAAGTGTTGAATAAAGAACTTCCATCATAAAAATAGCAATACTATCTCCATTCTCAATTAACATTGGCGTTAAGTTATTTAAAATTAAAGGTAATTGGTGAAAAAAATTACAAGTTTAAATGTTGCCATATAACTGCCACCGTTTGGCCCAAAAATCTTTGTTTACGTTAGAGTTTTTTGAGTAAATATATATAAAGAATACTATGAAAGTTTACTGCAAAGCCAAATCACAAAGGTGCCCGGGAATGAGATATGTGTGTTATTTTTGAATGCTTGGTTACACATACCCGGGTTTCACGAGCAGAAAATTGGTTATTATTGAGGAATCTTGCTCTTGAATTTATGCACATGGATATAATGACTTTCTGTTGGGGTTTATTCCAATTAATCCCGTTCAGTGGGCTAGATTAATTAATCATTAAAGACCAATTAATTAAGTGAGATTTTAGGGCTTTTAATCTGTGAATATGGATTGGCATAGTGTGGGCTGACGGGCATAATCCGTGATGAGTGGATCGGGCTCAGACTTTAAATGCTGGGTCTCCTCCCTTTGGCCCGATGATGATCTAGACCATTAAAGTCTAGATAGCCTTCATGAGTCTGAGAAGAAGAAAAAAAAATAACGTACTAAACGTAAGAAAATTCTCTGGTCTCTCATCTGCCAAAAAGAAAAGGCATACAGTGAGCTCAAAAGGGAGAAAGCCTCCAGCAATCTAGATCTATGCTTCCGCTTCAAGATCTTCACATGGAATCGACATCATTTATGTCCCTATTTCATTTATGCATCGATCTAGGGGATTAAGGCCTTGAATTTCAGTCTAACATTTGGTATCAGAGCCTTTGCATAAATGAATGGGGTACTAGTTTTGTCGGTAAATCATTGTTTTCATCACATATTATGAAAGATCTCGACGAGAGGAATCCGACGGTAGCCGGTCAACCTCCCAGAGCTGCCGCACGGGCAGCGCATGCATGAAGGTGGCGGCAGGATTTTTGAGATGATGACGTCAACCCTGATCTTGCTGGCATCATCAAAGAAATGGGTTTTTGGTTCGGTTTTGTGGGTCTGGGTCGGATTCTAGTTCGGATAGGGACTCAGATCGGGTTTGGGTCCAGGTTTGGGTTTTGTATCCGAGTCGGATGCAAGTTTGGATCGGGTTTAGGTTCCCGGTTCTATTTTGAGGGTCTGGGTCAGATTCCGGTTAGGATCCGGATTCAGGTTTTCGGTCCGGGTCGGATCCGGATTCAAGTTCGGGTATGACCCGATTTGACCGACCCAATTTCAAAAAAAAAAAAAAAAAGACCAAATTTGACCGAAGCATGTGGGCTCGTGCAGGTGAGTTTTGGGTCGCTTTTAGTGTCATGCTCTCGGTCTCGTCGAGCTCTTTCATCCAATATTGGTTTTGTGATAAAACAGTGACATTAAGTATATCAATTCTGGAAAGAAAGCAGTTATTGCTTGATATAATTAAGTAAATTAGTTCTTTGATTTATGAAATCATTATTCTTGACTATACTAGCATGTTATG
>JAOXNR010050689.1:0-17853 GCA_028571225.1 Parsonsia alboflavescens | reverse complement strand
ATTTAACTGAACAATTGATTGTAAGTCTAATTTATCTTGATGGTAAATGGGGGTATTTGGGATCAATAGATCTTGAGTTTGAAATACAATAAGAGTTAATGGTAATCAATGTTGATTCGTGATAGGTAAAAGAAAGGGGATTAGCCAATTTGGTCCCACAAGTTTAGATAAAAAAACAGTTCGGTTTCATTTTTTTTTTTCAGGCGTAATGATCTCTCATGTTTTTATGGATAGCCGGAATGGTCCCAACCATCAATTTCTATCCACTTACACGGCGGAGAGTGTCACATACACTACACGTGAGGGGTAAGATCATCATTTCATCATGAAACGATATTGTTTTCCTTTGAAGTTAAGTTTTTCTTTTAAAAAAATGAAGCCCAGTTCAGTTCCACCTCCGCCTACTCGGATTCCGATTCCGATTGCCCCTCTACTTCTAGCCACCAAATTCGATAGTGTGTTGATTTTTGGAATATTTTGTTTTCTGTTGATTTGTGAGGGGATAATTTGCTTCTCCAATTTGTAGTAGTTCAAGAAGACGAGAAACAAGTGAAAGAGGATTTGAGTGATTTACAGGTTTCAGTGAGGATTTATAAGCAAGATGTAGAATCAAGCACTCACAGATTCAGTGAAAATGAGATTCACAATTCTGGTGAACCATTTTCTTGTTGTTTAGAGTGAAATCGCAATTCGGTAAAGTTTCGTAAGATGTGCGGTGTAGCACTTCTTAGTAATCCCTACCATAAGGATTCTTCGATGATGACAACTTTGTTTGAAATCACAAACCCACTTCAATCTATCAGCAACCACTACTACTGTTACTCCAATCAACTAGAACAGGTTTATCCAAACGTGGAAGTTTGGTTCTCTCTACTTCAATTTACAGGCAAGCTTATAGAGAAATTGAGAAAGCTAATATTTGATGCCGTTGCTAACGAAAATTCTGGAGTTCCTTTTTATGTCGAAAGGTATATAAGCTGGGCAGGTGACGTGGAGATGGTAATGGCCGGAGATGAAGGTTTCGACTTTCCATGTGACACGGCCATCCATCTTGATCATCAGCCAAATTGCACCATTGGATTGGTCTTGAGAGAGAGCAACATTGTTGTAAGGAGCAATTGGGACGTTGTTTCCATAGATGAAAGGTGACCAAACGTTTACATCCTTGTGGCCTTGGTAAGTCGACGGTGTGGAGGTGTAGTAAGTGATTTGTTGGTTTTGGTAGGGGGAATTGGAATCCGAGTGGATGGAGGTGGAATTGAACTGAGCTCCAATTTTATTTTATTTTTTAAAACCTAGCTTGAAAGGAAAACGATGTCATTTCATGGTGGAATGATGATTTTATCCCTCACGTGCAATGCACGTGACACTCTCTGTGTGAATGGTCAGAAATTGATGGTTGGGATTATTTCAACTACTCGTAAAATTGTTAGGGATTATTATGGTTGAAAAAAACTTTTGAAATCGAACTATTTTTTTGTCCAAACTTATATGATCAAATCAACTAAAAATCTGAAAAGAAATTAAAAGCACTATTGTCCATGTTTTATTAAAAAATATTAATTTGAATGAGAATCGAATGTAAATATTAAAATATATTAATTTTTTTTGTCTCATTTACAATTTTATTTTTAATTTGATTATTTTACCTTATCACAATAACTACGGATGACTTTCTGCGCATCGGATGAGTAGTACCCTAGTATACACTATATGTTTTCCCGTTTTAATAATGAAAGTGTATAGACGGAATATATAACTTTCCTCTTTTCGAATAAGGAAATACACTACATGCCCTCCCTTTTTTAAATAATGAAAGCGAGACTCATATAGATTATGCAAGGTACGGCAGCTGAGCTTATTCCATCTTTTTTATGCACTGAATCATTCTTATCCTTTAACAGTACGGAAACTTGAATCTTCACTTCCTTCCTAGCATTATCATCTAAAATTCCTATCACAAACATTGAAATAAGTCAGAGAAGATCAAATCACTTATGGGTAGCAATTGATATATTGGCAAAATGTAATTGAAAGACTTGAATAAACTCAAGTTGAGATTTGCGTAACACCAATCAAAGCAAATTCATGGAACCAAAACTGGTAAAATTATTACAAGGGAACGACAGTCCCAGATAAATTTATTGAATTACAAGAAACAGAAAGTTGAATGCTCTGGAAGAAGGATACATTCGATGAAGCAAGTTGGCCAAATGATATACACATATATAATTAAATAATTAATCCCAGGTGATAAGATTCACGGTGTGTCCACCATCGGCGGCTATAACCTGTCCGGTGACATAGGAGGCAGCCGGGAGACAGAGATAGGCAACCAGGGATGAGATTTCTTCTGGTTTTCCAAGACGATTGGGAGTTCTTGATTTAATCTTCCCCAGAAACTCTTTGGAGGTGAGAAAACCTTCCGTTGCAGGAGTTTCGATAAACCCGGGGACAACAGAATTGACTCTAATGTCTTCTTTAGCCCATTCACAGGCCAAACTCTTAGCCAGTTGATTCATCGCAGCTTTAGTTGCTCCGTAGGCAGATGCAAGCTGAATACTTCCGACGCCGGAGGCCGACGAAATAAACACAACATTTCCAGACCCAGAGGCTTTCATGAGAGGATAAGCGAGTTGAGGGAAATGGAAAGATGATTCATAATTGGTGGACTGAAGAAAAGCCTGATCTTCTAGTGTAACCTCAATGGCTGGCTTTGCAAGACTTGTTCCGGCGCTGTTCACAAGTATATCGAGTTTACCATTGAATTGACAGGTGACTTTTTCCATGAGTTCTGTTCTCTGTTCCAAGGAAGAAACATCACAGGGAGATCCAAAGACTTTGTGTCCTTTCTCTGTCCATTCGCTCAACATTTGATTGAGATCTCATTGGTTTCTTGCACAGGTGTAGACGGTGGCACCCAATTCAGCCAGCTCCTCCACAATTGCACGTCCGATTCCCTTGGTGCCGCAGGTGACAAGAGCTGTCTTTCCGTTGAGTGACCATCTTGAATTTGTTCCTGCCATGGATGATATGATTATGTTGTGGGTTTTCTTTGAATATGATGCTGTAATAATCGGACTCTATTATTTTCACATCCAACACCAGATTGCAAAGGGATATATCTGGATGCGATGTGACCATGGAAAGGGAAAGGGAAAGGGAAGGTCCCTAGTCACCATTTCTTAGAAAATTGAAAAGACTAGGCTTCTATTTCCTTTTCGATTTGCCCCACGCAGCAACAAATCGATTGAATAAACTTTTTTCACATTATATTAATCAAACATTAACAAGTTGATGAAAAAATTAATGAATTAATAAAGTACTTTCTCTTTTTTAAAATTGAATGTCTTAATTTAACTTGCACATATTTTAATTAAAAAAAATCACATTATATTGTCTATTTTCTTAAGACATTTTTTATTAATTTAAAAAATAAGACATTCAATTTCAATCAATTCAAAATGAAATACGATATATATATATTTCTGAACAGTAGGAATATATATTTTCATTATATAAATGAAATTTTTGCAAGTTGATGGAATGATTAATATTCTTTCCAATGAATTAGAATTAGTAAATACTGTCCGATACGAGGAAGGAAAAGTCAAAGATGTCCTTTGTGGCTTTTTGCAATGTTTGTGATCTAGAAGGTCTCCGCGACCTTCATGTAAAATTTAATTTAAATTTTTGTGTTATCCTAAAAAGTTTAACAAAATAATCTATTTTTAAAAATATTAATTTTTGATATTTAATTTTTCTCATTTTTTTGAAAAAAAATCCGACATATTGATAATAAATAAAATAAATACCACATCCCTTATTAAATATAAGTCATTTTAATTAATTTTTTTTATAACTAATTATAAATCATTATTATTAATTAATCAGGTATTTAATGATATTTTTTCTATATTATCCCTATATAAAAATGTATAATGAAATGACTTCAAATTTTGTAAAAGGTAAAAGGACATTTTAAGAAAGAAACCCTCAATTTTTTTTAAATAACGCACAAACGACTTAGTGACGAGAAAATATTTTTTAAATGATTAAAAGACTCATCAATTTTTGATTTTATATATATATCAAGCATATCACAAAAAACTAAACTCTCGATATTGAGGCCCAAAGGGATTTAGTTGGAGTGCCTAAACTTAGAAAATAATAGTATTATAAAGATACTCAAATTTTTAATTATAATTAAATGTCACTTCTAATTTAATAAAATATTCCATTACCTGTATAGTTCATACTTCATACTTCATACTCCATAGACTTCTTCATTTACTTCTGAATAATAGAAATCATATCCGGAGTGCCACTTTTCTGGAACGCCATTTTCGTGCATTATTGAAATCTTAAGGTCGATTTCAAAAATGGTTTACAACCTCATGAGATGTTATTAAAATACTTTCTCCCTTGATATTGAATGTTCTATTTCAATTTTGAAATTTTTGAGAATAAATATATCATTTATTAAATTAATTAAAATTTTATTAAAAAATTAATATTTAACTCATTTTTTAAAAATTAATAAAAATCAAAAACAACATAAAACGTACAACTTGAGATATGAGGACGACGTCAATGTTTTCATAAGGCACACGTGACATCAAAGCAAAATATCTACTGTTCACAATTTAATTGGTTATTTATAATTCAATTGTAATTAATTCGATGATACTATAGTTAAAAATGATAAAAAAAAAAAAATTGTAGATAATAAAACTTATTAATAGTAGAATGTATTTTAATTTTACGGAATTGTTATGAATGGCTGTATTTTGTTAATGGTTTAAGCAGCCTTTTATAGGCTCAAGATTTGAGAGCCATTACTTAGAAAAATTTAAATTTAATACACTAACGTCTAAATGGATAAAAAAAAAAAAAATGGAAACTCCACACACGATCAGTTGAAGAAATTATTATAATTATTCAAATGTTTATCCCCTCACTCCTAACATCAAGGATTTGTTAGCTAAAGAAGTGGACTTGGTATTGTCTTATATTCAACACTCTCTCTCAACACCAACTTCAACTCTCTTCATCAATTCCAATTCATTGTCATGATCAATTTGTGTAGATGTTGCTGTGAGAGCTAATTCTTCTTTTCAAACACACAATGTCTCAGCATCCCATTCATCTTCACTTTTAGAAGTGACAATATTGTTTTTCATCGGCTTTTTTTTTTTGACCAACAGTTTTTTGCCATATGACCTTTCTTGCCACAATTATGACATTTACTTGAAATTTGCTACTCTAACCATAACTTTGTAAAGTGCCTCCCTCTGTTTGAGTGCTTTCTTCACCTTGTTGATTTTTTTATTCATCCACGTACCTTTTAGACCTACCATCATATAGTGCTTCCTCCTCGTCTTTTAGTGAAACTCTAGCCATTTTCTTAGCCAAACTTCTCGTCTTGCATGCAAAATCTCAAATTCCACAAATGATGATTGATTTTGTCATCTAATTTATACATAATTATGCTAAGTATTATGTTTTTTTTTTATGTCATTATCTTACGTAACTTAGCTTAATTATATTGTTTTAGATGTATTTTACTTTCCTATGCTTGATTTTTGTTTGCAGGAATATTTGGTTAAAAAATGTTTAAAATTTTCCGAAATTGTTTTCACTGCACTATTCATCGGGGGTACTGTTCATAGTCATTGTTCTAGAGTACTGTTCACCATTTTCACTATTCATCGAATTAAGTTGAGGACTACCCATTGATCAATGGCATTGACCAAGTTCGATGACTGTGGGCCATGACAAAGACTTTCAATTTTATTAGGATTTGATTATTTTTTAAAAATTACTTCGTTTTGTAATGGATTTCTAATTTATTATTAGAATCCTTTTAAGAAATTACTTATTGAGGAGTCTTTTACTCCTATAAATAGGCCCTTTGTCATACTGTTAGACATACAACACAACAATTTAAGATTGATTTCTAATTTAATCATGTCTTGTAAGTAGTCGTCTTTTATTAACAAAAACATGAAGTAGGTTATTTTGTTATGAGGATATGAGATTTGGTTTGTTTTGTGTTAAAGATTTGATTTTTATTATTAAGTATTTGTGCAATTCTTGTTTTCATCTTATTAATTATGTTTATTAATTTAGGCTGATCACTTAGATTAATTTGCATGATTATACTGTTAGGGTTTAAATATTATCGTTAAGATTGATAAATTCACAAGTAGCAACTATTGTTTGAATTAGGTTTGGCTAACAACTTCATTTGACGCTAGAGAATTGTATGAATCAAATTGCATGAATTAAAGCAATTTTGTTTATGTGATTTGACGTTGGTGATGCCTTCATGCTTATGCAATTTAGTTGATTAAATTTATAGTTCGCTGCGACGTAAGTTTAATTGATTAGATTAGGGATTTCATTTCTCGCTACGAGAAGTAGGTCTATTTAAAGGATTGGAATTTAAGCTTAAGACAGATTCTAAAATCAACTATTTAATTGTATTATTTGATCAATTATTAACCCCTTGGAAATTGACCTTATGATTGTTTTTTGTTAACAGTTTTCTCATATATATTCTCCTTTTTAATTTTGCTTCTTTGTTTGATTTTATTTTGTAAACTCTTTCAAAAGTTCCCCCTTTTATTACTTATTAATTGGTTTTCTTTAAATTGAGATTCAATTCCTTGTGGGTTCGACAATACTTGCTCTAACTGCATTAGTTTTGATAGATAGGTTTAATTTGTTCGTGTTACGACGCCTGGCCATAATCCCCATACAGCAATGACAAATCCTCTATATTCGAATCATAAACAGTGGATTAGTATTCTTTTAATTCGAGTTTCCCCAATTAAAGAATTCGAATCTAACTCAGCAATTTCACGACAAAGAGATTTTACCTTGTGAAAATATTGAGCAATCATCATGTTCAACTATGTCATGGACAACAACTAGCTCCCCAAACTTTGAAGTATCGAATCATTCTTCTTTGTGAAAAGTTTAGCAAATATATCCTATGCCTCATTTGGAGTTTTAACTTTCTTGATATGCTTCAACATTTCTTTATCAATAGTTGTTTTTAAAACAAACATTGTCTTACCTACCTTAATTCTCCACCTCCGTAGTGTATCATTTGCATTTTCTGTTGGATGTGCAGATTCATTTCCGTTGACGATCTCTCACAAATCTTGACCTTCTAAGTACAATTCCATACAAGTAGACCAACTATTATAATTTTGGTTGTTAAGTTTTTTCCAATAGTGGACATAGACTCACTTATCATCATTTTAATTATGAATAAACTCTTACCAAATCACAACTTTATCATCTAAAGAAAAGAACTAATCACACTCTAATACCAATTGTTGAATGCAAAAGATGCAAATTTATAAGGAAAAGGAACAAAATAAGGCTAATTATAAAAAGAAGAAAAAAATAATATTAACTCTCAAAATGAAAAATAAGATAATATTTGGGAGGTACCGCTATACATGATATAATTCATGTTATGAATTGCTGTATTTTGCTAATGGCTTAAGCAATCTTATATAGGCTCAAGATTTGAGAGCCGTTGCTTAGAAAAATTTAAATTTAATACACTAACGTCTAAATAGATAAGAAAAGCTAACTCCACCCAATGATTAGCTGAAGAAATGAGTATAATTATTTGAATGTTTATCTACTCACTCCTAAGTTCAAGGATTTATTAGCTGAAGAAGTGGACTTGGTGTTGCCTTATCCTCAACATGCTGGTCACGTGGTTACTTTTTTGAGGGGAGAGCCGTTGATTTGAAAGCTCAAATTTTGTTCAAACTTATGATTCAAACCTATGGTTTTTCTTTTCTATCGATTAAGTATCCAAATAACTTGAACTTTCAGACAACAAGTTATTTGGATACGTATTCAGCAAAAGAAAAAATTACAGCTACCAACCCTAAATTAAGACATAACTTTATGTATCAAAATGATTAACACATACCATCTAAACCACAATGTAGTTAGAAGTATTAACTTGAATGTTCGAAAGTTATTTTGGTACATAGTTAGCAGGAAAAAAACTGGGTACCGATATTGATTTTGAACAAAATTTTAATTAATAAATTTGTAATTCTCCCATAATTTTACAATAAAATAAATATTCAAATTACGTCTATAACGAACTATATATGTTATTAAAATATTAAATTTTAGAAATAAAAAATAGTAATAATTTATATTGATTCAAATATGATAATTTTTAATGTAGGTTAAATTAATGATTATTGCGTTCTTATTATTATTTTTTAACCAGTAATATGTTGTTATATTTGAGTAAAAGTTTCACATTCTAGAATAACTAAATAACTATATCTATGTCCCTTTGGAGACAGCTCAATAAGTAAAGTTAGGGGTGTTCACAGTTGGATTCAATTCGGTTATAGCTAAATTTTACAAGCGAACCGTCATAATTGATTATAGTAATTTTCTAATCGATTAGATACAAATTTAGTGTATAACCAAACTAAACCAAATCGTTTGTAATCAATTTTGGACTATTCGATTTAGTTAATAATCGATTTTTTTATTATTACTTTAAAAAAATTTATTATTAATTTTTATAACTATTTGGCTTTATTACTATTTGAATAAAAAAATATTTTTAAATTATGTTACAAATAATAAATTATATAATATATTTTTCATATTTGTTAATTATTATATCTAATATAATCGTTAAAATTTTTGTAATCGATAATTGAATTGGACTGCTAAGAACATTTAATTTTGGAACTGATTATAACCGATTAAAAGTCAGTTTTGAACACCCCTAAGTGAAGTGGTGAGCATGAAGACCAAAGGTTTTAAGTTCAAATCTCACTAACAACTTCCTAGGTTAAGCCCAGAGCGTATCCACAGACAGCAGTTGCAGGTGGACTCAAAAAAATAAATAAATAAAAACTATAACTAGAATTTAATTAAAGAATGATCTATTGTTAAATATGCTTAAATATTTCGGTAGAAATATAGACGAATTTGGTTTCTATTTGTACTTTTTAATAGGTCAATCAGTTTAACCAGCGTGTCCATTTAGGTTTTATATTTAGAAAATAATTTGGGTGAAAAACAATTCAATCTCTTTGATGGTTCTGTGGATTGTTTGCGTCAAAAAAAAAAAAAAAAGTCTATTGGGTACATTTTTTTTTAATAAAATTAAATATTTTAATGTTGAAAATTTTAAATTAAAATTTTATTTTTGTAATTGTTTAAAAAAATTTTAAAAAATGAATTAAGTAAATAAGTTATAAGGGCTATCATGATCTCAATGAATTAAGTAAATAAGTTAATAATACATCACCTTCAATTTTTCAATTGGATAAATTTTTATGTTTCAATTTAATATTTTTTTCGATTATGGGACATTTGGACTCTTATGATTATTATCACTGTCTCTAAAGACCTTTTTATTTATTTATTTTTTTTTATTGTTGCAACATTATCATCTAAAGACTTTTTATTTTTTATTTTTTTCACACTCATGCATCCTCTTACCCTTCCTCTATCTCTTCCCTCGAGCATCAATAATAATATATACTTAAAGCATCTCCAATGATACATCTTTCCAAAAGCTATCTATTGGGGATTTCACGTACCACATGCCAAAGGGTGTCTCTCATTAAATTTTATCTTTATATTTACAAAATTTTAACATTCCTATTTATATATATCATATCTCGAAGCCTACCTTGCCGGAGATGGCAAAATTCCTATGAATAAGAAAAGCTTGAAATTGTCGTGATTGAAAAGAATGTGATGAAGGATAAAAGGGAATTAAAGATCTGCAAGAGTCCTATCCTTTGAAGGTAGCAAATTTAAGAAGAGTTGAAAAAATGGGGGGGAAAAAAAAAAAAGAAACGTCTATTTAGTAATTATTTTCAAAAACAGTTTTTTTTCTAGAAAATTTAAAGAACAAAAAAAACTTATTTGTTACACTTGTTTTGAAAAACAGTTATTTAAATCTTGTTTTTAGTACAATTTTTAGATGTTTTTTGTTTTCTTTTGCAAAAAATTAATTTCCTGATATGAATTCAATACTAAAATGGTTATACTTCATCATTGCTACCTACTAAAAATATTTTTTTAAAAAAAAATTATTAATATGATTTTTTAAAAATAATTTTTTATTAAAAATAAATTACTTTCTTATATATTTCATATTTTATATTTACTCTTGTAAACTTTTCTACGTCTTTGTTGATGGCTCTTCTAGGTTTGTAATCTAGAAAGTTTTTGGCCACTTGGCACAGGATAATATATTATACATTCCCTCTGTCCATCGGATTGAATCTTTATTTTGATTTACGAACATTTAAAAGAAAATAAAATAAAATTGACTTACATCATTTTAATATTGTAATATTATTTTTTTTAATAAGAATTAAATTAATTTAATAAATAAAATATTCTTTTATTGAAACCCTAGAAAACACAACTTTTCTTCATTCAAAACTCTATTAATTCTTGATGTGAATTTCTAGAAGCTTCTTAATTAACGAAGACAATTATAATTATTATCTTTTTCATTCATTTTCACCCATAAAACACAACTTTTCTTAATTCAGAACTCTTTTCTACCTCAAATTACTTGAGACTTGCATTAATGGAAATCATTGACCTATTCCTTTCCAATTTTGGGGGATTGATGCTTTGAATCCAAATAGAAATCACTACGCCTTGAAGATTAAGGTTTCGTTTAGATTGGTTTAATCGGAAAAAAAGAAGTCAAATTATTGTTGGTTTATGCATTTTTTTCTCCCTTTTTTTCTTTCTTTCCTTTTCTTTTTTCCATTCTTATTTTTAATTTTTCTCTCAAATTGCAGTTTAAATTTAAGCTTAAAAAAACTAGATTATTTTTTAAAAGAACTATTTGCTGTATACAATCAGTGTTTTTTTTATTGTTGGCTTATGCTTTTTTTTTTTTTCTTTTTTTCCATTCTTATTCTGAATTTTTCTCAAAATTAAGGCATATTCTAAATTAGACATTTTAAAATTTAAGAAAAAAGCCCTCAGAATTAATCTCTTCAGCCAAGCAATACATGGAACAAGTAATCATGGAACAGACTGAAAGGGAACAAGTAATGATTTTTTTTTAAAAAAAAATCACCCTATAAATAGTCAGTTTAGGCATTTTAAAATTGAAGAAAAAAAACCTCAAAATTAATCATATCTTCAAATAATCCATAAAAATTACAGTAATAATATATCACTCTTCAGCCAAGCAATACATGGAACGAAAACTCTTTTTCTAAAAAGAAAGCAAAACTGGCAAAATTGTAACAAATCCACGAATGGGAACAATAGGTGCCAGATCAATTATTACAGCAACACTGAAAGTATAAAATAAAAGTTCAGGATGATGATGATATAATAGTAATTAGTCCCAAGTGATAAGATTCGCAGTGTGTCCACCGTCCACGGCTATAACCTGGCCGGTAACATAGGAGGCAGCCGGGAGAGCGAGATAGGCCACCAGGGATGAGACTTCTTCTGGTTTTCCAAGACGATTCATCGGAGTTCTTGCTTTCACCTTCTCAGCAAGCGCGGGATCGGTGAGGAAACCTTCCGTCGCCGGAGTTTCAATGATCCAAGGGACGACAGAGTTGACTCTGATGTTGTCTTTAGCCCATTCACAGGCCAAACTCTTAGACAGCTGGTTCATTGCAGCTTTGGTTGCGCCGTATGTAGATCCGAGCTGCACACTTCCGACGCCGGAAACCGACGAAATGAACACGATGTTTCCGGACCCAGATGCTTTCATAATATGATACGCAGGGAGAAATGGAAAGATGATTCGTAATTGGTAGACTGAAGCCATGCCTGATCTTCTAGAGTAATATCGATAGCCGGCTTTGCTAGGGCTGTTCCGGCGTTGTTTACAAGAATATCGAGCTTCCCATTGAATTGAGAAGTGACATTTTTCATGAGCTCTGTTCTCTGTTCCAGGGAAGAAACATTACAGGTGGAGCCGAAGACTTTGTATCCTTTCTCTGCCCATTCTTTCAAGATTTGATTGAGATCTCTTTCGTTTCTAGCACAGCTGTAGACTGTGGCACCCAATTCGGCGATGCCGCCGGTGACAAGGGCTGTCTTTCCGTTGAGAGACCATCTTGAATTTGTTCCTGCCATGGATGATTATGATACTGGTTTTCTTTGCTTATATATGATTGCTGTAATATTCAGACTTTGGTTTTTGACATCCAACATGAGATTACCACAGAATATATAAAGAAGTGATGATCATCACCGCCATACATGGTAGACTTCTATCTGTTGGGATAAACCGAAATCCCACTTGACTGAACCTGCGAGGAAACGATCGAGCATGAACAAAAACAGCAATCCAACCACAACAAAAAAGAATCAAACACAGTTGCAACAAGAATGATTTTTAATGTGGAAAACTCCCTCAATGTGAAGGATAAAAATCACGGACCGATCTTGGAGTCCACCCAAATCTTCACCATATAACTTTTAGGTAGAGAACCTAACTCCAACTCAACACATGAGCACCACTACTTCCACACATAATGGAATTAACAATACAGTGAAGATCAAGCTATATCAGACTAGCACAAGTTGAGGAAAGCAAAAATGGTGAAACCTCACCCAAAAACCAAATAGTTCCTCAACAGACCCAAGTTTTGATCACTAAAGAATCAGATTAGAAACCTCACCTTCAGATCTAAATAACAATAAGTCAGGAAACTCTAGATGAAATTTCAGCCAATCGAACCATCAATCGACCTCCAATTGTCACTATGATGAAGGTTGAACGAAGAAAAGTACAGCTTCCTATTTTTCTCTCTGTTCCTCGTTTTGTCTAACTGTGCTCTTGTTTCTGATTCCTGCACATACCACAATGCTAACCACTCAGCCTTATTGCAACCCAGATTGGGCTGTCCTCTTGAAGGCCCTGAATTGGGCTGGACCATAGACGAATAGGCCAACAAATCTCCCCCTCTAGCCCGATGAAAGAGACTTCAAACTCCAACTCCTCAATTGGAGTGTATGCCGGCAAAATGCCGACAAAACTCAAACTTTTCCTTAGGGAGTGCCTTTGTCATCATTCCGGCGCCATTGTCTTCAGTATGTATCTTTTGCAGCTCAAGTTCTTTATACTCCAACTTGTCATGCACCCAGTGATATCTTACATCGATATGTTTTGACCTAGCATGAAAGGTGGAGTTTTTCGAGAGATGTATTGTACTTCGATTATCACAGAATAACATATACCACTCTTTATTTAGGCCAAGTTCCTGAGTAAAGGCTTTTATCCAAAGCAACTTTTTGCACACTTCAGTTACAGCAATGAACTTTGCTTCCGTTGTGGATAAAACAACACATTTCTATTGTTTAGATTGCCAAGCTATAGCTCCCCCTACAAAGTTAACCAAGTAGCCCAAAGTAGATTTCCTACTATCTATATCCCCAGCCATGTCTGAATATGTATAGCCAATGACAAATGGCTTCTCACTCCCAAATAAAAGTTTCAATCCAGAAGTCCCACGAAGATATCTGAAAATCCACTTTACTGCATTCCAATGCTTTCTTCTGGGATTAGACATATATTGGCTAACTATGCCAACTACAAGAGCTATGTCCGTTCTAGTGCAAACCATTACATACATCAAACTACCTATGCAGAAGCATAAGGAACTTTCTCCATATCTTCAACATCTTCTGGTTAGAAGGACCTCTCTTGTTGCTAAGTTTAAAGTGTGCGGCACTAGGCGTGCTTACCATTTTAGCTTTGTCCATCTTGAACCTTTGAAGTATCTTCTCCATGTACTTCTCCTGTGACAGCCATAATTTCTTGGCTTTTCGATTACGACTAATTCTCATACCAAGAATTTGCTTAGCTGGCCCCAAGTCTTTCATGGAGAAAGACTTACTCAAAGCATGCTTTATCTTTTCAATTCTCAAACCATTTTGACCAACTTTCAACATGTTATCAACATATAGTAGCAAAACAATAAAATCATCTTCAAAGAACTTCTGCATAAAAACATAGTGGTTTGAAGTTGTCTTCTCATAGGCTTGCTCTCCCATAAAAGACTCGAATTTTCTATTGTTTTAAGCCATACAGGCGTTTCTTCAACTTGCAAACATATTTCTCTTTACCTTTCACTGTAAACCCCTCTGGCTGCTCCATGTATATTTCTTCCTCTAAATCACCGTGAAGGAAGGTTGTCTGCACATCCATTTGTTCAATCTTGAGATCAAGGCTAGCTGCTAAACCCATAACAACTCGAATTGAAGACATTTTAACTATAGGAGAGAAAATCTCATCAAAATCAGTTCCCTTCTTATGATTAAAGCCTTTAACGACCAATCTAGCATTAAATCGAGGATGTGAATCATTCTTATCATGTTTCAACCTATAAATCCATCGATTCTTCAAAGCTCTCTTGCCCTTAGGCAAAGTGGACCAAGTCAAAGGTGTGATTGTCATGCAATGATTTCATCTCATCTTGCATAGCTTCAATCCACTCTTTCTTGTTCACATCTTTTATTGCTTCTTTATACAACTCTGGCTCATCTGCATCAGTTAGAAGAACATACTCACTTGAAGAATATCGAGTAGATGGATGACGGTCTCTGGTAGACCTTCTCAACTCAACACCTGGTGGAACTGGAGGGGCATGCTGCTGAGTGTCAACGAGCCCATCTACTTGAGCATTACTGTCTTCTACACCCTGATGGTCACTTTGAATCTGATCATGAGAATTGTGCTGAGCACTATCATCAACCAAATCCGGTAACTGTCTTTGTGGCTCACTAAGTGGAACCAGCCTAATATCAACTAAATCAGAATCTTGGGATACCGTCTTCTCTGCCCTCTCAATGTACATTATGGTTTGATCCTCAACAAAAACAACTTCACAACTCCTCACAATCTTATTCTCAATCTGATCATAAAGCCTATAGCCAAACTCATTAGCACCATAACCGAGGAAGATACATTCTCGTGTCTTGACATCTAATTTAGACCTACGTGTCTTGACATCTAATTTAGACCTATCATTTTTAGGGACATGAACAAAAACCTTGCAGCCAAATACTCTTAGATGATCATAGAAAACATATTTACCAAACCGAACTCTTTCGGGCACATCAACATCTCAAGCAACTATGGGCGACAAGTTAATAACATGAGCAACGGTATTCAATGCTTCACCCCAAAAGGACTTCGGCAATCTGGCATCTGAAATCAAACATCTGACCCTCTCTATCAACGTCCCATTCATTCTTTCAGCGAGGCCATTCAACTAAGGTGTCTTAGGAGGCATTTTCTAACGAATACCATGCTATCTACAGTACTCATCAAAAGGTTCGATATACTCACCACCATTGTCTGAACGAATACATTTCAGCTTTTTTCCAGTATGTCTCTCCACCAAAACATGAAACTATTTAAATACATCTAACACTTGGTCTTTGGTCTTCAAGAAAGAAACCGTAGTTTCCTTGAATGATCATTAATAAAAGTCACAAAATAAGCAGCAGCATCGAGTGTTGGTGGATTAATTGGACCGCAAATATCTGAATGCACCAAATGTAATAGATCTGACTTTCTCGAAGGAGGATGACTTTTGAACGAAACTCCTCTCCGTTTTCCTACTAAGCAATATGTACACTTCTCAAGCTTCGCATTCCTTACTCCAATGAGCAAGTTCTTTTTAGCCAACAAGCCCATACCTTTCTCACTCATGTGACTTAGTCGATTGTGCCATAACTCAGTTACATTTCCATCTCTCACAAAATTACAGGAATCCAAAGGAAATTTTGGCCTGCGGCATATATAATGAAGATTCCTTTCCTCTAGCCACAACTAAAAAGCCTTTCCATCGTGAAAGGTACTGTTGAAGCCCTCATCATCTAGTCTCCCTGTAAAAATCAAGTTCAGCCTATATCCGGTACATGTCTAACATCTTTCAGAATCAATCTTGTTCCATTAGTAGCCTTTAGACACACACTTTCCATACTTGCAACTTTAGCCACACCATCATTGCCCATCCTCAATGAGCCAAAGTTTCCGGAAGTATAATAGCTGAAAAACTCCTTCTTCAAAGTGACATGAAGCGAAGATCCACTATCAATTACCCAGCTTGTCTCATTGCATGCCAGATTCATATCATCATCATAAAAAACAATAACAAGATCATCAGTAGCTGCAGGAACTCGATCATTATTGGTGTGATCTTCTTTCTCATTGTTATCACCTCCATTTTTCTTTTCCCTTTTCAGCTTAAAGCAGTTCCTCTTAATGTGACCCTTTTGACCACAATGACATTCCACATTCTTCTGCCATGATCGTGACTTGCTTCTGTTCTTATGTTTACCTTTCAGACCTCTACCGTGACTTCTCCCCTTGCTTTCTGCAACTAAGGCTTTAGAATATGAAGAAGAAGAACGCTGATTTTTCGTTCTCATTTCTTCATTCAGAATACCACTTTTTGCAAAATCCATAGCAACAGTACCATCGGGAGCAGAATTACACAATGACACATGAAATGTCTCCTAAGAGTCCGGAAGAGTACCAAGTAACCAAAGCCTACCTCATCTTCAAATTTAATATTCATGGTTGAAAGTTGATCTACCACTTCTTGAAACTCATTCAAGTAATCGGATATGGATTTTCCATCCTTGTAACTCAAGTGCATGAATTGCTTCATCAGGAATATTTTATTGTTGCCAGTTTTCTATGCATATAATGACTCAAGCTTCATCCAAAGACTCCTGGTATTAGTTTCTTTCTTTATGTGATTCAAAACATTATCTTCCACAAATTGGCGAATGAAGCGGTGCTCAAGAGCCCAATCAGCATCAGACATATTGTTTGGCTTTGAATTGCTGAATACAGGTAATTGCCAACGTTTCACATAAAGAAGTTCTTCCATTTTACCAGTCCAAATCTGATAATTATTTCCATTCAAGTTAACCATCCTGCTCAAATTCGGTTCCATCGTTCAATCAAAGGAAACACAACCAATCTCTGATACCACTTTTGTTGGGATAAACCAAAATCTCAGTTGACTGAACCTGCGAGGAAATGACCGAGCACAAACAAAAACAGCAATCCAACCACAATAAGAAAAAATCAAACAGTAGCAACACGAAAGATTTTTAACATAAAAAACTCTTTCAATATGAAGAATAAAAACCACGAAACCGATCTCGGAGTCCACCCAAATCTTCACTATATAACTTGTAGGTACTAAACCTAACTCCAACTCAACACATGAGCACCACTACTTCCACACAGAATGGAATTAACAATACAGTGAAGATCAAACTATATCAGACTAGCACAAGTTGAGGAAAACAAAAATGGTGAAACCTCACCCAAAAACCAAATAGTCCCTCAACAGGCCCAAGTTTTGATCACTGAAGAATCAGATCAGAAACCGTACTGTTAGATCTAAAGAACAATAAGTCAGGAAACTCCAAATGAAATTTCAGCTCAATCGGACCATGGATAAATCTCTGATCGTCACTTTGATCAAGGCTGAACGAAGAAAAGTATAGCTCCTCGTTTCTCTCTCTGTTCCTCATTTTTTCTAATTGTGCTCTTGTTTCTAATTACCGCGCATACTGCAATGCTGACCACTCATTGTCTAATTGTGCTCTTGTTCCTCATTTTTTTTTTTTTTTTTTGAAGTACAACTACATTTAAAAATTTACAAGGCTAATTTTAATTTGATAAAATCATTAAAGAATAAATTATGCCCTTGTTAATCCGACTAATATAATGATTAATATGATCGTTGTTATGTTTAATCGTAGCTAATTGTTTTATCAAATGAATTAAACTTTTGCAATACCAAACAT